>APFE031713948.1:0-12188 GCA_000404065.3 Pinus taeda
GAATTATGATTTAAGGGTATTTATATTGTCAAAATTATGAGGATTGTATCTCGGTTATACCATCCTTTATTATGAATACTTTCTTTTGATATCTCTTTTTAAGTCCTGCAAATTTAACAATTTTACAAAACAAAACCTTCAATTCAAATCACAGTGATGAAATTTGACCAAACAATACTACTTTAACTCATTAATTTAAATTATAATATTTTCAAAATTTATTTTCTCATTCAATAATTTAATAATTTATGTTTGGAGCTTACATCATATATCAACCTAAAACTAAAATGGTTGCAAATACAAACAAACAACTTCAATTCTTTATATATATAATCTAAGATTATTTTTATTAAGATGGTGGTGGAAATGAGGAGATATACAACTAAATCTGTCTGTATATAATTTAAAATTATTTTTGATGAAATTAGGGATAGGGATGAGGATATATATTGAAAAAAGAGAATATGTATATAATTTAACATTGCTTTTTATAAACATGAGGATGGAAGATTGAAGGAGATATTAGAGAAAATATGAGAGTAAAGGGGGAGGATATTAAGAAATTAGTTTATATATATATATATATATATATATATATATATATATATATATATAATAATATATATATATATATATATATATATATAATATATATATATATATATATATATATATATAATATATATACTATAATATTTCTCAAGGAAAGAAATCAATCACTCTCTCAAATTGAAGACAAGAGTAATATTTTTGGTACTAGAGTTACCCACAAATATCTTCACTTAAGAGTTCTTAGGCCCAAAACCATTATCACAATATTCATGAAAGTATCAAAGCTCAACATGTCACTAGTTGGGATGTGAACTTGGATGGGTAGGACAATAATCATTCCACTCAACCACTCAAGATAACCAAGATGACTCTTATGAGGTTAATTAGTAAAATTGGATAGGCCAACCTAACATAATATTTAGTATGTCCTCATTCTTATGGAGTTAAAGGGAGTGACATATGCCATTGAAAAGGTCTCAAAATAATATTTTCAACCATAAACCATATCCTTGTTTGAGCTAGATATTTAGAGTAATAATTCCTTCAAATGTAATAGGGTACCCAAATTGGGCATCAACAAAAAATTAGGTGTTCAAACAATTTTTGCAACAATATTCATCTTGTAATATTTATCTTGGACATCTATATTCTCCTCTCATCTTTGACATTAAGAAAACAACATTTCCAACACCTACCTCTTGGACTCCATAAACTCTATTGCTATGGATTTTCTCTTTACTGTGAATGAATCAAGCATAAGATTCATTCTTGTATGCATATAAATTTGAGAGGTGCTCAATAAAAATGATGTAAAAGGATAGATGACATTTTTAAGTGGAACACATATGCCTTGTTTTTGATACACCCTCAATAGACATGAAATCTTGTATTCATGAACTCAGATAGCTATTACATATGCATGCCCTCCTAGATCAAATGTATGGTTGTCCAATAAATATCTAGTGTTTTAGACAAGGAATTCCCATGCCATCGAACGTATGGAGTAATGAGAAGTGTTGAAGTGCATTGAAATCTAGATCACGCAAGAGAAGAAATTAATTATCTCTGTCAATTGGCCTGCCACATCTACAACATGTATTTCTTGTAGCGATTTATGACCCAAATCCTTACCACCTTTGTCACTTCATTGACCATCCCATCGATAATATTTTTATAATTATTTATTTATAAAAATGAAATCATATATATATTATATATAGTATATAGATTTTTATATATAAATGTAATTTTAATTTCATTTATTGATTTTAATGTATAAATATTTATATACTTACTATTAGATGATTTTAATTGTAACAAGAGTTTAACATTTTTATATTTGGTGTGCTTATTGTGTCTCTTTATGATAAGACAATTATATCAACATCTATATATCAAAACAAATCACTTCCTCTCTGCTCAACCACAAATATCTCAATAGCAAAAATGATTTAACTACTTTGACTAGACCAATTGAACTAACTCTTAGGGCCATATATCAAAACAATGTTAAGAATGATAAGACTATTAATATCAAGAACCATATGTCAAAACAATGTTGAACATTGTATATGATTTGATCTTATAAAAAAATACATATATAATATATTTTTTATCATTGGATTAATTTCTAACTAGGAAACCAATAAAATGAATGGTTGAAATGTCGATAGACATAAATCCATGATAAGCATCATAAAACACTTCATTATTCATCTATGTTGCTGAAAAATAAAAATAATATTTATAAAAATAACTAAATTATAACTTTATTTTAAATTACTATCATTATTATTATTATCAATTATAAAAAGAATTAATATATAGGTTGAACATATATACATTTATAAAAACATGTAACAACATTCTTAACTATGGATATTCACTCCTACTTTACCATGAAGATTCTTAATCAATAAAAACATGTAACAACATTCTTAACTATGGATATTCACTCTTGTTTTACCATGAAGATTCTTAATCAATAAGTAGACTTTGTTACAATATCATGGGCCAATACCACATTATCAATACCACATGCCCAAACAACTATAACTTATTTCTTATGACACTTGTTCATATAACATTTTTTAATTAATAAATTTAATTAAAAGTGCAAAAATGACATAATAGTTTTGGAGATAACTCTCAATCTTTGATTTGTGAATACTACTAAGAATATTTCTTGAAGGCTAAATCCCTACCATCCATCTAATAATTATTGATAATTAAATTAAAATTTCGAAAGCCCTATTGTAAAATAGACACATCTATTGTAATTATTTAGAATTTAATATTAGATTGTTTTAATTGTAATTAAAAATTAAAAATTAATATCAACAGCTGAATATTCAAACCATGTTAAGAATAATTTTAACTTAAGTTCTCAGAAACATTATATGATTTGATCTTAAAAAAATTACAATTCATGTTTTATAATTAAACTTGGAATAGTCTCCTTATGGGATGACCAAGTGGTTGGTACAATGAGATGTTATACTCTCCACCTAGTTTCAAATCCCATAAGGGGACATCTTTGGCCCATTGTAATAAGGTTCAAGGATTAGGCTCCCCTATTCTGGTAGAGTTCTTGGCTTTTTCTAAATTATAAATTTATGATATATCTAAGCTTACAAAATATTAGATATACTATTGATCTTATAGTGGCAACCATTAAATTTGATTATAAATTTCTTTTTTCTTTTGTCTCTCCCCACCTCCTACACACGAGAGTTTAGTGAGTTAAAATTGAGTGGATAAGCACTTTGTACTTAATGTAAAAGGTTTAATGGCTTTTCCTACATGCCTTATTTGATACTTTATTATGACATATGTTGTAATCACTATAGATGGGTCTATACTACACATGTATATTTCTCTAATAGAAAAATGTCTAAAAACAATAGTGACAACAATGGAGCTAACATTTAACTGTACGCTTAACTTTGTCTCTTTATGCTAACACTTTTTTTGAAAAGTATTTGATATAAAATTTATTTGGCTAAGTTTTTGTGTTATGAAGAGCACATATATACTATCGAATTCACTTAGAAGTTACACGTAGCGAATTCACTTAGAAGTTACACGTAGCCTTGAATGAGATTATTGATATCGTGTTAACCTATTAACAATTATTCGAGGAAAAGAAAATATGTTACAAGTGAGATTTTAACCTTTTTAGTTGACATAATAACATTATTCTTCTAAACCACTCAAACTAAATTTAACATATAAAATATAAATTTGTTATAATAAAAATATACATTTTGAAATGAATAATTGCTCAAATATAAATTCAAGTTTATTAATAATGATGGTGGTGGTTAACATCCATTGAGATTAAAATTGGTTGATTAAATCTTAAAAAAGGTAAGTGACTATGTAGTATAACAAGAGGAGGATAATATGGGGTATGTAAGAGGTACCCAGGGAATAATGCGATGTAAAAATGAGATCATTGTTAGTTAGTTTAGTAAAGGTATAGTCTAAATTATAGATGAAAGAACCTTTTTCACCAGGACCCAACAAGATAATTTCAAACTAGAATGTGATTTTTTATTTTTTAAAATACATTTTTGAATGCATAAATGGATTATGAACCTTGAAACCCCCCTGCAACACTTGATTTCTACAGCTTAAACAAGTTAAACTGAAGTTTTTAAAAAATATCTACAAGATTTTGTTTAAAATACCTAGGAAAAAAATGTCATGAAAAAGGTCATTTTATCTATGAGTTAGAATACGCCATTAGTAAATAAAGCATGCAAGTAGTTACCCACATTGATGACAATTTTAAGTGGTTGAACCTCATATTTAGTTTAGTTAATGATACTCAATAAATAGGCCATAACTAATAAATAAAGTGGTTAACGCACATTGTGGAAGGGACCATAATTAGTTAGGAAATAATGTGATGTAAATGAAATAAGCCTATGGTATTGGATGTAAGGTATTGAGGGCTCAGGGTATTACCCATGTGGTATTGTATGTATGAAGCTTATATAAATGCTAGAGACTCTCCATTGGAGATATGTCAAGTATTGTTTGTATTGACAAGCATATGGTTTGTGGAATATTCTCCTTCCTTCAGGAGTAGTTGTATGGTGTTACCCTACCTCAAGGGATTTTCTCTTAATAAAGAAACATTCATGTCTTATTCTTGTATCACTCTTAGATTGATTTTGGTAGAGATTTCAATATGTTTGCAATTATATTACATATTACTTGGGTTTCTTTAGAATTTTATTTCTATGTTCAAAAATCATTGAGGGAATTGTCCCAAAACTATTTTGATGGTTTAGAAGATAAGGTTGGTGTTATGACAAATATTTTGGAATCGAAATCTAATTTGCGTATACACATGACATTTAAGGGAAATTTATTTTTATCTTCAACCCTCTTAATGTCACAAATATGATTAATTATTTCATCCCATGGCATTTTGGTAATTGTTCAATATTAAGTTTCACTTTGGCGTTTGTGGGAATTTGCATTTATAACAATGTTGATTCTTTTCTTTATGCTAGTCAAAATAGAGATATCCTTTTGATCTTCAATAATAGAGAAAATCACCTCTTTATAAGATTTAAATTTCGTTTTATCTTCTAATTCTTTATTGCAGTACAATTTCTCCTTTACTTTAGGTGTAATAATATTTTTAATATTATCATTACTTTGTATAGTGATCTCTTACTTTATTCCCTAATGATGTAGCCATGGTCTGACATCTTTACGCCATCTTGATTGAGCAATAAGTGAATTTTCTTAGAGTTTGAAGCAATTTTGGAAAGCCTCTTTCTTTCCACGTTTTTAACTTGTTCTCATGCTTTAGACACCTAGTCATAGTTGTGCTCTCAATGAGGGAAATGATTAGTTCTATTAGGAGAATAGGATATGATATATTGCCTTCAATTTTTAAATTATAAGTTAAAAAGTTATTTTGGACCTACTCTATTTTTCTCCATGATTTTATAGAGATGTTGCATCCCCAAAATTCATAGCCAAAAAAACTAACAAGAGTGAAGAGAATCTCAAACAAAAGATTTTTCCTGATATGAAATCAAAATATAAATTAATTTATAATTATTTTCAAACCCATAATAAATTTTCCATCCTCTATTTGTCATTTTCTAAATACTATATTTCTAATTAAACTTACAATAATGTTGCAATATTTATAAAAAAAACACTTTTCTTAAATGATTATATTATATTAATAATATAATATATGATAATAGAAATATACCCAAGTGCTTCTTTGTCGATCAAACCCTTAATGTAGGGCACCACCATACATTCACTCCTTAAGGAAAGAGAATACTTCACAACCATATGCATGTTCATACAATAATCCTTGACATCTCTCAATGGGGAGCCTCTAGCCTTTAGATAGGCTCATACATATAATACCATGGATCATTACCATGGTTCCCTCAATACCATCTATCTAATACCATGGGCTTATTACATTATTGCTAACTACTTATGGTCCCTTACATGATACAGGTTAACCACCTTATTTATTACTATGACCCATCTCATTATTAGATTATTCCCTTGGGTACCTCTATACCCCATATTATCCCCCAAGGTATACTACAATTTATAATTATTTTCAAACCCATAATAAACTTTCCATCCTCTATTTGTCATTTTCTAATTACTATATTTCTAATTAAACTTACAATATTAAACTTACAATAATATTACAATATTGATTAAAAAAACATTTTCCTTTAATTATCATATTATATTATATTAAGAACATATTTTCATCTTTCCCCAATTCCAAATAATACTATCTTTGTATTTCATAAAATAATAATTAAATATATAATATTGCTAATTAAAATAGATAATAAGATATTTGTAAAATATTTTGGACATGAAATTTTGAAATCTAAGTAGCTACAAGCTTGCACTATGAAACAATGATGGGATATATAATGTTACATATGGAAATGGATGATGAGGAATTGTATCGTTTGATTTTTTATATAAAAAATATAAAATTGAAATAATGACGATGATGTCGGGTTTATATTTCATGAAATAATAATTAAATATGTAATATTGCTAATTAAAATAGATAATAAGATATTTGTAAGATATTATGGACAGAGAAATTTTGAAATATAAGTAGCTACAACCTTGCACTATGAAACTATGATGGAATATATAATGTTACATTTGAAAATGGATAATGAGGAATTGTATCTTTTGATTTTATATATAAATAAGTGAGGCTGCATGGTAGCTAGTCCCTGCCTAGGTGTTGCAGCCACCAGCAGCCAGCAGTGTTGCAGCCACCAACAGCCAGCAGTGTTGCAGCCACCAGCAGATAGCATAGGTGTTGCAGCCACCAACAGCCAGCATTGTTGCAGCCACCAACAGCCAGCAGTGTTGCAGCCACCAGCAGCCAGCAGTGGGGGCTCTAGCCATGTTTCTAGTTCTACAGAGCGTAAGCCATAAGGAACTGGAGCTTAGTATTTCTTGAATGTAGCTCGGAGAACAAAATTTCAGCCACTAGCAGCCAGCAGTGTTGCAGTCACACTGATAGGCTGGCCAGCTTGTAGCACAGATCAATATACATGTAATATAGTGCGACACGAGCTTAAGATATAAGGCCCCTTTAGCAAGGAACTGGAGCTTAGTATTTCTTGAACGTAGCTCGGAGAACAAAATTTCATATTGCCTAACTGTTGCAGCCACTAGCAGCCAGCAGTGTTGCAGTCACCAACAGCCAGCAGTGGGGGCTCCAGTAGTTGCAGCGACCAGTAGCTAGTGCGTGCTTAGCGGTTGCAGCCACCAGCAGCCAGCAATAGGGGCTTCAGTAGGCATTTGAGCCATTGCCATGCTTCTAGTTCTTCTTAAGCAGTACGCTACAGAGCGTAAGCCATAATTGTTGCTGACAGGCTGGCGAGTGTGTAGTACAAGCACAGATCAGTATACATGTAATATAGTGCAACACGAGCTTAAGATACAAGGCCCCTTTAGCGAGGAACTGGAACGTAGCTCGGAGAACAAAATTTCATATTTCTAGTTCTTCTCAAGCAGTACATTACAGAACTCTGTACGCACAACTCCGATGATTAGGATATCTGTAAACAAAGAACGAAAAAGAGCACCATGAACAATAACCGTGAACAATATTCAGAACAACACAAATGTGAACGAATCTAATAGTATAGTATGCTCGTTCTTGTATGGCCAGCTTGTAGTACAAGCACAGCTGAGTATATATGTAATATAGCTGTGAAGGAAAGCACCTGGGACTGGGCCTGTTGGAAGCTGTAGTCTGCGACACGAGCTTAAGATACAGGGTCCCTTGAGCAAGGAACCAAATCACTTTTTACTAGCTCGTCTGCAGTTGCTACTTGTGTTGATAACTCCGATGATTAAGATATCTGTAAACAAAGAACAAAAGAAGAGCGCTCTGAACAATATTCAAAATAGTACAAATGTGAAAGAGTCATTCTCTTGTATTAATGGATGGCATATTTAACTTTTGAAATAGAAATACAGTGATTCAAACTTGCTTGTAACTGAAGAATGTGCATTGTAACTCATATTGCTATGCTCCTATTGTTAGTGGCCGTTTCTTGCTTTCTTTTTTCGTTGTGCTTCTACTTTTACGATGTCCATAATCAAAAGAGTCATGAGGACAAGTGCTAAGAGAAACAATGCTGATATTTCAGTAAGTTGGCTTATGCTAATGGATTCCATGTTACGTGAAGCAGAGAGATGTATGTCAATATGTAGGTGCTGAAAGTAATTTATAAAAGAGTTCAGGATGTTTGCAAGCTGGTTTTAAGTGTGAATGGCACTGGGTTTTTGAGAATATTTTGGTAGAAGTAAGACATAATCATTTGAAAAGATTGAAAGACAGTGGGTAAATACAGAAACGTGCTGTACAATCAAATAGGGAAGGCCGTGGAAGATCGCAACGCCTGAATGCGGGATAGATTTCTGACAGGGGATAGATTTCTGACAGGTGCAGAAATAAATACATAAATACATATACGGCCTGATTTGATATTATCCAATATGAATATGAAGGGCATTTATTAGAGATGCAAAGGGACTTCCACTTTCGAATCAGTGAGGCAAGCGTGTCTGTGCTTTCAAAGAAAAGGAGATCCTGTTGGTAACTAATAATAGATCGTTGCTAGCTGATTTGGTAGAAGTCTTTATGGTCGATGGACAAGCCACCAAAGGAGGCGAGGTGCTTTGATGGACTTAGTTGTACATTTAATTAATTGTAGGTTAAAGTGAATTTATGGACAGTGCACACCTTCAACCTCAAAAGGTGGGAACTAAACCCTCGATTGAAGGGCATAAGATAGAACTTGGGCTCTTATTTCGGTGGGATGTCTATACAATTGAGCTCATGCAATAATTTCACTTATTGAGGTTCAAAGTTGAGTAATCAAAACTGGCATAGATCTCTTACCTTTACTGTTAGCTTGACCCCTGGATGTTACATTCCATCCCCATAGATTGTTATAGATCGCTACTGTTACTGTCTTTCAACTGAGCTCTTCACTGTTATTTTAATTTTTAAGAAGCCAATTTTTGCCCTGGATATAGACTGTAACTTTTGTGTTTTAAGCAATGGAAGAGTTACGATGTTTTCTAAGTGAACAGTAGTGTTACGAGCCTCTTAACCATTGCAAAAATAAAATAAATGATAGTGTACATTAAAGTGCTAAATGTGTCTCTAAGAAAAGAAGCAGAAAGAGAGCATGAGCTGAAAAAGAGGTTCTGCAAAATAGACAATTAGGCAAAACAAAACCCAAAAAAAAAATATCAACGAATGCTGCAATGCATCTGAAGAAATTTAGTCCCCCATCTCAACAAACTGCTTGACAGAAAGCAGGCCAAAGCAGCATGTAAACCAAATAAATTCATATAATGCAACACTAAATTGATGCAACAATTACTAAAACTAAATCACAATTGTTTTCAGATACATAAAATCCCTATAGCAACTTTAAATTTTCACAGTCGATCATCAACTAATTTTTCGATGCAACTCATTAGCTATTTCAAATAAAGGATTAAACAAACAGCATAACCTCTGAAGAAATTTATTTTTCCCTGTCTCAACCAATTGCGACATAGAAGATGGTGTGGAGCAGCACCTAAATCAGACAAATTTCATATTAATATATTAAGCAATCTAAAAAAACCCTAATGTTATGTTAAAATATTGTGGATCGAGTAGCTGATAACTTGCTTTGACGAATTAGTTGATGAATGATTGCAAAGAACTTGATAAAAGAGGAAACAGGTCACAGATTCGGCATAGCCGCTCGACAAATTAGGATTTCCCTTTCTTGAAAGAACAAGGCCAAAGACAGCATCTGAATCGCATCAATTTCATATTAATTTAGAAACCAGGATTAAGTAACCCTAAAGTTATGTTATATATTGACTGGATCAAGACGTCATCACAGAAACTAGGCTTACTTGATTGGTTTAGCGGGAAGATCAGAATTTTTAACAAATAATATGGTAATTTTAGGAAATTTTCAGCATAGAGAAGTAATACAATACAATGATGTGCACAAAAAAATGCTCTATAGTTAACCACTGCCTGTTTTATAAGAAAATCAACAAAATTGCGAAACTGTCCCTAAAATATAAAATAAATGAAGTTACTCGGCTAGCAATCACAACTCCTGCCACTACAGGCACAAGCGTGGCATAAGTTATCCAAGCCTCTCGTTTGAAGGTCACCAAGTAGGCAAAGAGCGCAATATTATTTTAATTTTTAAGAAGCCAATTTTTGCCCTGGATATAGGCTGTAACTTTTGTGTTTTAAGCAATGGAAGAGTTACGATGTTTTCTGCAGGAAAAACAGCACACAACAAAGAAAAGGATATTCAAATTTAACTTGTTAAAATGACAAATATATTAAGATTATTCAGGAAAAACAACTCAGAAGTGAAGGCCTTGTTCATTATATTAGCACTTTATGGCACTTTAAGCAATTGCTTGCAGATCCTTTTGATAAACCCTAGTACATCTTATTGGATCTATAAAAGAGGGCATTTTCATGTAGCACTGAGTCTCTATTGCACTGATGGTCTTTACAAAGTCAGGCTGGGGTACAAGCTCTCTTTAGCTAATCATGTAGAGGTCGTGGAAGGATGCAAATGGGATCTTATATGGAAACTCAGAGCGCCCTTAAAGGTAATGACACTTCTTTAGCTCATTCTATTCAATAGAATCCTTACCTAGGACAAACTACAGAAAATGCTCTGGCAGGGCCCAGTGTACTGCATTTTGTGCGAGGACAATAATGACAGTATATCATTTGTTCCTATCATGCCATTTCATAAAATATGGGCAGCAGTGAGAAGAATCCAAGAGGAAAACAAAAACGGGAATGAGAGTCAATAGAGGAAGCTCTGCAAAACTGGTTACAAGGGTCGTACAAATTCTTTGGACTCAGCATGAAACTTAAGAAACAGAGTGTGGCAGGTAAGGGTGACATAGATGAAACAAATCCCAGTGGCTTCTTTAAACAACTCAGAAGTGAAGGCTTTGTCCATAGTGATGACAATTGCTGCATTTTGTGCGAGGACAATAATGACAGTATATCATTTGTTCCTATCATGCCATTTCATAAAATATGGGCAGCAGTGAGAAGAATCCAAGAGGAAAAAAAAACGGGAATGAGAGTCAATAGAGGAAGCTCTGCAAAACTGGTTACAAGCGTCGTACAAATTCTTTGGACTCAGCATGAAACTTAAGAAACAGAGTGTGGCAGGTAAGGGTGACATAGATGAAACAAATCCCAGTGGATTCTTTAAACAACTCAGAAGTGAAGGCTTTGTCCATAGTGATGACAATTGCTCAGGACGCTAGATTAAGTGATATAAGCACTTATTGAGGTTCAAAGTTGAGTATTCCTTGGATTAATAGATCTATGGAACCGAGAAATATCAGTTTAGATGGTGGTCTACAGCTAGCTAGTGATTTGAAGACCGGGTTAGAATCCATCAAGCACAATACTATTACAGATAAGCTATCAAAATTGGCATAGATCTCTTACCTTTACTGTTAGCTTGACCCCTGGATGTTACATTCCATCCCCATAGACTGTCATAGATTGCTACTGTTACTGTCTTTCAACTGAGCTCTTCACTGTTATTTTAATTTTTAAGAAGCCAATTTTTGCCCTGGATATAGACTGTAACTTTTGTGTTTTAAGCAATGGAAGAGTTACGATGTTTTTTGCAGAAAAAACAGCTCACAACAAAGAAAAGGATATTCAAATTTAACTTGTTAAAATGACAAATATATTAAGATTATTCAGGAAAAACAACTCAGAAGTGAAGTCTTTGTCCATAGTGACGACAACTGCTCAGGAGGCTAGATTAAGTGATATAAGCACTTATTGAGGTTCAAAGTTGAGTAATCAAAACTGGCATAGATCTCTTACCTTTACTGTTAGCTTGACCCCTGGATGTTACATTCCATCCCCATAGACTGTCATAGATCGCTACTGTTACTGTCTTTCAACTGAGCTCTTCACTGTTATTTTAATTTTTAAGAAGCCAATTTTTGCCCTGGATATAGACTGTAACTTTTGTGTTTTAAGCAATGGAAGAGTTACGATGTTTTCT
>APFE031713951.1:9870-66885 GCA_000404065.3 Pinus taeda
ATATATATATATATCTGAGTTCTACTCCTCTTGGCTTCATCTACTCCTCTTGACTGCATATGCTCCTCTTGGCTCCATTTGCTCCTTGAATATTGCCATATTGACATTAATGATAATCGGTGTCCAACAATATCCCCCTTTATTATTGATGGAAATATTCTTTTTCTCTCCCCCTTTGACATCAATGGAAAAGGAATGCATACAGACTCCCCCTGCCAAACTGCTCTCCTTATCCTACTACATCTTTATGAATGAACTTGAGTGATGATAAAGAAATAACCCCCATCTTTTGGTGCAGATGTCTGAATGCTTCTCAAGGAAGAGGTTTTGTGAAAATATCAGTTATCTGCTCCTTAGTACTAATATATTCCATGATGATGTTTTGTTCAGCTACTTGCTCATGGAGGAAATGATACTTGATTGGTATGTGTTTGGTTCTTGAGTGCATCACTGGATTTTTGCTGAGGTTGATAGCACTTGTGTTGTCACAATAGATGGTAATCGGTTGATCTATACATATGATGACATCTTTTAGAGCTTCCTTCATCCATACTATCTGAGTACAATAGTCCGTTGTAGCAATATACTTAGCTTCGACTATGGATAATGATATGGATAATCATTTTTTTCTGAGCCAAGATACTAAATAGTTTAGTGGGAAGAATGCATTTCCACTAGTACTTTCTCGATCATCTATACTTCCAGCCCAATCAGCATCAGTGTATGTAGTTACAGTCAGTGTTGAGCTCTTTAGGTACCAAAGACTGAAATCAGAAGTTCCCTTTCAGATATCTGAGAATTCTTTTTATTGCTAATAAATGGGATTATTTGGGAGCAGATTGGAATCTTCCCACCATTTCTACTACCTGCATTATGTCTGGTGTTGTAGCTGTTAAGTATAGAAGGGATCCAATCATTGACCTGTAATGAGTTGCATCTACTAGAGGGGAGTCATCATCTTTTCTCAATTTGTAGTTTGTGGTCATAGGTGTGCTCATGGGTGCACAATCCTCCATTCCATATTTTTTGAGCATGTCTTTTAGATATTTGGTTTGAGATATACACAATCCTGCTCTAGTTTGAGATACTTGACGTCTAAGGAAGTGAGACAACTCTCCTATCATTGACATCTCAAACTCTTTTGACATTTTTTGAGAAAAATCATGGCTCATTTCATCATTATTAGTAGCAAAAATCAGATCATCGACATAAACAAGAGTAACTAGTAACTTACCTTCATCTGCCTTTATGTATAAATTACTTCCAACCACTCCCTTTTTGAAGCCTTGTAAGATAGTGATCCAATCTTGCATACCAAGCTCTAGGAGTTTGTTTTAACCCATATAAAGCATTTTTCAACTTACAGACAAAGTCCTTTCCTGTTGTTAGATCAAACCCTTATGGTTGCTCCATGTAGACTTCCTCCTTGAGTTACCCATTTAGAAATGCTAATTTCATGTCCATTTGATAGATTTTGAATCCTTTTGAGCAAGCAAATGCCAAGAGCATCTTGATAGCTTCCATATGGGCTACTGGTGCAAATGTCTCTTCAAAGTCAATTCCTTCAATTTGTGAATAGCCTTTGCAAACAAGCCTTGCCTTATTTCTGGTAACCTCTCATTCCTCATTCATTTTGTTTTTGAACACCCATTTGGTTCCTATTATGTTTTTGTCCTTTGGATGAGGTACCAGCTCCCATGTCTTGTTCTTCTCAATTTGGGACATTTCTTCTTCCATGGATTTTACCCAATGAGGATCCTTACTTGCTTCTGCAAATGTTTCTGGTTCTGTCATAGATAGAAGAGCAATAACGTTTCTCTTTGGTGTAATGGTCATCCTTCTTTGAGTTTGCATCCCTTCATCTCTATTGCCAATAATATGCTCTTATGGATGATATTTTTGGATAAACTTCATCTTTGAAGGGGTATGAGGGGGTTCTTTCTCCTCTTCTTCTTCCTCATCTATTTATTCTTCTTCAGGTTCTTCTTCTTCAGGTCCTTCTTCTTCAATGAAAAGATAATCTTCATATTCTTCAATTTCTTTTTCTGGAAGTCCTTCATCAATGCTTTCCACTATTTTCTTCAGTCCAAAATTGTAGAACTTGTAAGCCTTGCTTCATGTAGAGTATCCAAGAAATATCCCTTCATCAACCCGACAATCAAACTTTCCTAGTAAACCATCATTGATTTTTATGAAGCACTTGCTTCCAAAGATCTTGAAGTACTTTTCTGAAGCTGGTCTTCCTTTCCATAACTCATAACGTGTAATTTCACAGTTTGGTCTCAACTGAGTTCAATTCAAAGTATAGACAATTGTCCCTATTGTTTCTCTCCAAAATTTAGGCTGCAAATCTGCTACTAGTAGCATTGTTCTTTCCATTTCTTGGACTGTTTGGTTTCTTCTTTCACCTACCCTATTTTTCTGAGGTGTTCTAGCAGTAGAGAATTCCCTTTTAATTCCATGAATATTACAGAACTCACTAAACTCATTTGATCTGAATTCTCCCCCTCTGTCTGTTCTGAGGCACTTAATTTTTGAATCTTTTTCATTTATTACAAGGGCTTTTAGATTCTTGAAACACTCGAAAGTTTCAAATTTATAATTTATAAAATACATCCACATTATTCTAGTATATTCATCAACAAATAACACAAAGTACCTTTCTCCTTGGAGTGCATAATTTCTAGTTGGCTAACACACATCAGCATGGATGATCTCCAAGGGCTTCCATGTAGAGAGTTCCTTTGTCTTGTGGCTAGTTCTGGTTTGGTTTCCATGTCGACATGGACCACATACTCCTTGATTTGGTTTGAATAGCCTTGGGATGTCTCGTATAGCTTTGATCTTGCTAATATTGATCAGATTTTCAAAGCTTGTATGTCCAAGTCGCTTGTGCCACAACCAACTTTCACCTGTCTAACTCATGTAGCATTTATTTTCTTGAATCTTGTTCAAAATGTAAATGTTGTCTAGTGTTCTCACCGATTTTGCCACAAGTTACCCTAAGGCAGAGTTCCTTATTTCACATTATTTGGTGCTGAAGACAACCTTATGTCCTTGATCACAGATTTGGCTGGCACTCAAGAGGTTGTGTTTGAGTCCGTCAACTAGTAGAGCATCTTCAGCTTTTCCTTTTCCATTGATCAAAGTAATAGTTCCTCTTCCTGCAATTCTTCCAAATCCGCTTCCAAAGGACACATTCCCTTCCTTTTTGCTCAGTGATACAAACTTCCTTTTGTCTCCTGTCATGTGTCTGGAGCACCCACTATCCACAAACCAATGGTTTCCATTATTTTGAGCATATAGAGCCAGGCCGCATTTATCCATGCTGGAGTTCTTACTACTCGTCTTTCTTCCTTTGAGTGGGTAGTCTTTTTCATAGTGTCCATTATTGTAGCAGAAAGAGAAAATCAGATCAAATTTGGTCAAGGGATCAAATGAATTGAAGGTTTTTATTTTTCCCTGCCTTTTGGGGCCATATGAATTGATTATTCGGTCCTTTAGCTTTGGCATTTCACTTCTGTGAGCCATGCAATGTCTGGCTTGATGACCGAAGTTTTTACAGTGAAAACAGTGTCGAAGAAAGATGGTTTTGTACCTATTGAATCGGCCACAGTTTGAGTTGATTTCCTTCCTGTGAATTACTCCCCCCTCATCCTTTGGATTTGCAATGGGCCCTTGGTGGAGTACAGGTTTGTATTTGCTGTAGTGTCCATGATTTGAATCCATGTTCTTCTTTGGAATAATTCTCTCTTCATTCTTTGGATATGGGATGGACTTTTGATAACATACTTTTTCTTCTCTTGGATTGTAGGAAAGTGCATCCGCATAGCCTTTTGCACTATTCTTAGTGCTTGAGGATTCTCCTTTGAAACCTATTCCAAACTTGTCATGTTGAGGTTTTTGATTTTCCAAAATATTCTCAAGTATTTGAGAGCTTTTACAACCCTTTTTAATTTTCTCCAACTCCTTTCTTAGAGACACTATTTTAGCCTCATGTTCTTCACAAGTCTCTTCTTTTTCTTTAAGCTTTGCTTCCAAGAGATCTTCTCTCCTTCTTGTTTCCTCGTTTTCCACTTTGAGAGAAATTATTTTATTTCGTAGTTTCTCATTTTATTCAATGGCGCTAATTAACTGTTCATCTACATTTCCTTCCAGCCTTGAGTCATAATCATCTATGAGTGCCATGAATAATGTTTCTTGGCTTTCATCATGGTCACTTTCCTCATCTGATTTCTTTTTGATGACCATAAAATCATCCTCATCAAACTCATCTTGCTTAGAGAAGAAGTTCTTCTTATTGAACCCTTTCTTTTTGTGTGCCATTCTTTTAGAATTTCCTTCATCGTCACTATCATGTTTATGACATTTTGCTGCATAATGACCTATTTTTCCACATTTATAAAAGATAAGGGGGTACTTTCCTTTAAGCTTAGATCCTTTATTCAGTTTTCGTACATTCATTAGTACATTCATTCCTTTCTTTCCCATTCTTTGACTTTGAGGCCTTGAATGCCGCATCTTTGGAGCTTGGGCCACCTTTCCTCATTTCATAGGTAGTGAGAATTCCATGGATTTCATCCATTTTGAGGGTATCTAGATCCTTTCCTTCTTCTATAGTGCTTATTTTGGAGTCAAATATGTTTGGAAGAGATATTAATACCTTTTGAAAAATGGTACTTTCTTCAATTTTTTTGTCCAATCCTTTCAGGGAATTTACTACTTCAACTACTCAGAGGAGGTATGCTACAATATATTCTTCATCTTCCATCCTCAGGCTTTCAAATTGTCTTCTGTGAGTTTGAAGTTTTTCCTTCTTGAATTTTGAGTCTCCATCATATAAGCCAACTAACTTCTCCCACATTTCTTTGGCAGAGGTACAGTGCATGACTTTTGTAAACTCAGAATCAGTGATTCCACTGGTGATGGAGTTCAAGTCCTTTGCATTTGTGATGTATGATTTCCTCTCGTTTGGATCTGTTGGAAGAGTGGAAGTGATTTGGTATTCATTTTTTTTCAAAATACCAGACTTCAGGTCTAAGGGACATTAACTAGTAGGTCATTCTTTTCTTCCAGAAACCAATGTTAGTGCCATCAAACAGAGGAGGTCTTCCTAATGCTTCATGATTTCTCATCATGGTTGTGAATCGCTCTTCAAGATGTTAGGCTAGTATGAAGAAGCTTGCTCTGATACCAATTGTTGGAAATACTGAGAAGGGGGGTGAATCAATATTTCTTTTTAATTGTTCTAGTTATTTTTAAAAACATATATATATATATATATATAGAACACAGAAATCAACAGTTGGAATTAATGCTTTTAAACACAACACAGTGCAATGAAATAAATACAATATAAGAATATAACTGATTGTGATTAGTTGCCAAGCTCCAACTTGGACTTCAGTGAGGCTCCAACCTCCAGAGCACCAACTCTGTTTTACAATGGTTCTACACTTAGGAGCACCTACCCCTAAGGACTTCAGTCTTGTTTATTTCTGAGGCTCCAACCTCTTGGGCTCCAACCCAGCCTTGGTATAAATTGGTATGCTGCTAAACTCTATTCAGCTGAGGTTCTCCTTCACTCCTACTCTCCTGCCTCTGCTGCCTCTGCTACTTCCGCTGCCTCTACTGCCTCTGCTGCTTCTGCTTCCTCACACTCTAGTTCTTCACGACAACAACAACAACCACAATTCTCTGTTTTAACTGTTTTATTCATTCCCATGCCTCCATCCATTCGTTTCCTCTTACACCACCTCTTAGGCTTCCTCCTTGATTGTTGTGGCTTCCTCTGCGCTTTGCAAGTTATTAACTTTCTGGGGACATGTAAATTCATTACATAGGTCCAAAGGATCGGTGGAGAACACATCTTCCCGATTTACCATAATAGCTCCTTTAGGAAATGATTGCAGCCATACACAGAGTTCTTTCAGTTAAACGGAGATGTTTTATCCCAATCACAATCATAATTGCCATTATTCACCCCTTTCAACTAACGTTCAACCTTCTGAACCATCGGAATAGCCATCGTAAGCCTTTCGGCTTAAAACACCTTGCACAAGCCAAAAATTCCATTACACAGAGAATATGAGAAAAGCAGTCAAACAAACTAAAAGGTAGACTTGAGGAAATACTACAATTGCACCTATTCTTGTATCGGGTCTGGTCCATATCGCAATCGACACTTTAGACTTCCAGAGGTCCTTTATACATCAAGACCATGGCATCGCCAATGGCCGTCAACCAATTCTCCACTAGACGTGATATTATATTAAGCCATGTTATAATGTTTAATCGGGTCCACATGCTTTATCGCAATCGGCACTTGTAGTCGGACAACCCTTTGTGTAGCATTGCGATGGGAAAATGCAATATGGTATTAAACCATAGTTAATATGCTCGTCGAGTCCACAGCCTTATCGCAATCGATGCTTTCATGTGGCAAGGCTTTATGGCTTATGATATAGTGACAGATGCAATAATGCATTAAGTCATATTACATTGTCCCAGCGGTCCACATACTTTATCGCAATTGGAGGTTTTAGTGTGGCAGGGCCTTAACCACTTCCAATATATAATCCCGATGCGTCGATGCGATATGAGGTGCCACACCCAATATGATCCCAAAACTCCCATGCATATATTTTCAAGTCCATTTTCTAGACCCGAGAGTGTATTTGCCTATACTTAGTCTTGTTGGGTTTTCCACTTCTCAATAGTGTTAAAAACACATATGTATGATATATGCTCCTCCACCTGTATCTCCATGTACATAATTATTTTGTGGCTCGATAACTCCCGATAATATAAATGCACCCATTGCTCCTCTGATAGCTATGTATGCTTCCTTATAGCTCTACTTGTTCCTCCGTTGCTCTGATGGCTATCTGCATCCTGTGTTAGCTCTGTTTGCTCCTTTACTTTGGCATATATGGTCCCCAGACGCTATTTAAATGCATGCACATACATACATACATACATACATACATACATACATACATACATACATACATATATATATATATCTATATATATATATATATATATATATTATATATATATATATATATATATATATATATATATAATATATATATATATAAGTTTTTCTCCTCTTGGATCTATTTGCTCCTCTTGACTCTGTCTACCTTGGCTCCATTTTCTCCTCGAATATTGCCATATTGACATCAATGACAATCCATGTCCAGCAAATTATGCAGGAAATTTTCAAGAAATCGGTATAGATTTGGTAGAGGAACTCGAAATAGAAATATAAAAACTGAATCTACTGATGTTATGATTATTGGACTAGAAAATAAAATGGAAAACATGAAAATTGATATAATGAATATTGTTACCAAACAGTTGGACTCTTTAAAATTTCAGCAAAAACTCATGAAGCAATAAGAATCATTATGTATTTTCTGCCCTAAATGTAGAGACAAGAATCCTCCTAAAGAGTGTCCTCTTAATTTGAAAGAAACTAATAAGTGTGCTATTTGTGCAGAAGACCATGTCACAGAAAAATATCCCTCTATAATAGGACTTAAAGCTGTATTTACAGGCGGACAGCCTAAAGCTGAATACTTGTATGCTATGGGAGCACGAAGGAATTGGCCTCAGGTAGGTGGAGGTATGGCTTCTCAGTTTTCTCCACACTATTTTGGTTATAATTCACATGCATATTCTTATCCTAACACTAATCAACAGTGGTAGTATGGGAATCAATATCAACATGGGCAACCTTCTCAACCATGGCAACAAGGTTAGAGAGGGCCAACTCATTCTCCATATTCCTACCAGCCACCTATGCAGTCATATCCATCTACATATACACCTTATTCAATGCCTGAACTTCTGAGTCAGTCTACTCCACCATTGCCTTTACCTCCACCTTTTCGACCTTCTTAGTTGCCTGCACAACCTATGCCCAATCCTAACAATAATAAAGTAGTGCAAGTGATCTATGTAACAAACTCATCTTTACCATTGAAGTACTAATCTATTTCAGTTGGGGTTCATGATATTCAATTAAGATCGGCAAGGACTGTAACATCAGAAAATCAGAAGCAACCTACAGTGATTGTTGAAGAGAAAGGAGAAGATGAAACTCTTAACCATTCTCCGAAAGTTGTCACTAAGCAGCCCTTACCCTTTGAATCCTTGCCATCTTCTTCCAACCAACCTCCCTTCCTAGAGAGGCTAGTAATGGAAAGGAGTGAGCTTATTTCTGAGACTAGCTTGGCATCAGAGCTTCAGAATATTTTCATTAAGATACATTTGCTTCAAGCCATCAAAGATATCCCCATTTGTACCAAGATTATTAAGGAACTCTATCTCAAGAAACCTAGGAGGAAGAGATTGGAACCCCAAACTATTCAATTTGTTGGTAGGGCAGCAGAGTTGATGATAGGATGTGTGTCTATGGAAAAATATATTGATCCCAGAAACCTTTTTGTCTCAGTTCAGATTGGTAATGTCCTTGTCTCTAATGTTCTTATAGACCTAGGGGTAGCCATTAATGTCATGAATAAGAAAACCATGGATCAACTTCGGTTATCTCATCTTCGCCCTACTCTTCATGTGCTTGAATTAGCAGATAGAGCTAAAATTAAGCCATAAGGAGTATTGGATGATGTGATAATCTCATTAGATTCTTGGGAATATCCTGTTGATTTCATTGTGCTTCAGCCAAAGAACCCAGTAGGAGGACATCCCTTGATCTTGGGTTGACAATGGCTTGCTACTACTGATGCATATATTGGATGTCATTCTGGTGATATGTATATTACATATGGAGATTCTAGGAAGAAATTTAGTTTATACCCCCCCAGCAGATCCATTCAGGACCTTCAAGATACTTTATGGTTGGATCAAAGTAGTGATGAGGAGGCTCAACCCATTTCCTTTATCCATCATTATACTGGGTATTCACAAGAATATGAGATTCAAGATTTCCTGAATAATCTAGACACTATGTCTAATTTTGAGCCATTGAGCCAGATTTTCGAGAAAATCATGATTCTCATTCTTTTGTATCACTGCATTTGAACACTCCCTTGAGTACTGTTGAGCCTGATACTACTCTTGTTGTAGTTAGCCCTGGTAAATCCTTGCATATTAGTTTAGATTTGGACTCATCTCAGCAGGAGCATCTTGTGAATTTGTTGCAAAACCATCTTAGTGCCTTCGCTTGGGGCTATGAAGATATGAAGGGTATTCCTCCTGAAGCTTGTACACATCATATATATATTCAGGAAGGAACCCAACCTATCCAAAAACCCCAAAGGCGAATGAATCCAACTCTAAGATATATTGTGAAGGAAGAAGTACAAAAACTCTTGGATGTCGGTTTTAACTATCCTATTTTTGACAGTCAGTGGGTCTCTCCATTAGTGCTAGTACCTAAGAAAGATGGAAGATGGCGTATTTGTATTGATTATCGAGAATTAAACAAAGCCACTCTCAAATATTATTTCCCTCTCCCTTTCATTAACCAGGTGCTTGATACCCTTGTAGGAAATAAATATTTTTCCTTTTTGGATGCCGTTAGCGGCTATAACCAAATAGAAATTGCACTCGAAGATCAGGATAAAACTACTTTTGTATGTCCATGGGGTACATCTACTTATAAAGTGCTTTCCTTTGGTTTATGTAATGCCTCAACTACTGTTCAAAGGTTAGTCCTGGCCATTTCCGCTGATCTATAATTTGTAGAAATTTATATGGATGACTTTTCTGTGTTTGGTGATTCTTTTTAGGAAGCTCTCAAAAATCTGGAGAAAGTACTTCTTCGTTGTTAGGAAGCCCATCTCGCCTTGAGTGACAAGAAATCTAGATTAATGCGCAAAGCAGGAGTGGTACTTGGCCATTTGATTTTTGGTAAAGGTATCCAAGTTGATCCAGAAAAGATTGAAATCATTATGCATCTTCCTACACCCAAAACTCAAAAGGAAGTAAGATGTTTTTTAGGACATGCTGGTTACTATAGAAGATTCATTGAAAATTTTTCTAAGATATTTGCCCCTCTTTTCTGACTTCTAGCTAAGGATAGTGAATTTTCTTGGACCATAGCTTGCCAACGATCTTTTGAAACATTGAAGAAAAAGTTAGTACATGCACCAGTTTTGAGAGGTCCTAGCTGGTCCCTACCTTTTCACATTTCCTCTGATGCTTCAGATTCGAGTATTGGTGCAGCTTTAGTACAAGAGGAAAATAAGCAATCCTATGTTATTTATTATATTAGTAAGAATTTGTCTTCCATTGAGTTGAATTATACAATTATAGAGAAAGAGTTTTTAGTTGTAATTTTTGCAATTAATAATTTCAAGCACTATATTACAGGATATGAAGTATTTGTACATATTGATCATTCCGAGATTAAATATTTGATGAATAAACCATTGAATATTGGTAGAGTGACTAGGTGGTTACTATTGTTGTAGGAATTTAATATTACTATTGTGGATAGACCAGGAAAATCTAATGTTGTAGCATATTTTCTTTCTAGATTAGAAAATCCTGGTGAAGCAACTCCTATTAATGATGATTTTCCGGATGAACATCTTTTTTCTATGTCAACAGATTCTCCATGGTGTGCTGACATTGCTAACTACTTGGTTATTAGGAAAACACCACCCTACTTGTCAATTCGTGAAGAGCGGAATATTATTCAGAAAACTGTTGCATACTCCTAGATTCAAGGAGATCTCTTTTACACTGGTCCAGACCTGATTATCCGTAGGTGTGTAAGAGAGGAGGAAGTGTTTGACATATTGAAATCTGCTCATGATGAACATTGTGGAGGCCACTTCGCTGATAAGCAGACAACATATAAAGTATTGTGTGCTGGTTAGTTTTGGCCTTCCTTATTTAAGGATGCCAAATAATATGTTAGTGATGTGATAACTATCAACACATGGGCTAGCCTAATCAAACCAATGAAATGCCTTTATGCCCCCAAGTTATGATTGATCCATTTGAAAAATGGGCTATTGATTTTATAGGGCCAATAAATCCAACGTCATTAAGTAAAAAGCATATTTTGGTTTGTACAGATTTTGTTACAAAATGGGTAGAAGCTAAAGTTGTTTCCTTTGCTACAGAACAAGTTGTTGTTGATTTTCTTTTTACTGAAATATTTACTAGATTTGGCATGCCTAGAAAATTTGTTTTTGACAATGGTCTGCAGTTTATTTCTAATCTGGTATAGGGTGTAATGGAGCAATACAAGATCTGGCACAAGAAATCCACGCTGTATTAGTCACAAGCAAATGGCCAGGAGGAATCTACAAACAAGGTGATCGAGTCCATTCTTACAAAGATAGTAAATATGCATGAGAAAGACTAGGCTGAAAGATTACCAGAAGCTTTGTGGGCATATAGAACCACTTGGAGAAGTAGCATAGGACATACACCATATGAGCTGGTATATGGCAAATAGGTTCTGTTACCAATTGAATTCCAGATCAAAACTTTCAGAACTGCAGTTCAGTTACGAATAGATCTCTCTGAGGCATGACAATAGTGTCTTCTCCAATTAAATGAGTTAGATGAATTTCGTAGAATTTGTTTCAGCAGAACATACTAATTCAGAAGCAACACAAAAGGTCGCATGACAAGTCTATTCAGAAAAAGCAATTCCAACCAGGTGATTAGGTGCTCCTTTATGATTCTAGATCTAAAAATTTTGAAGGGAATTTCCATACACAATGGATGGAACCTTATGAAGTGATCCAAGTATTCAAGAATGGAGTAGTATAAGTTAAAACTATTGATGGATATAATTCATCATTCTTGGAAAATGGACACAGATTAAAGAAGTATTTTTAGCCACTTGCTAGGAAAGATTTCACATAGCAAGTCCAACAACAATTCAAGATAGTAGTGGTGAATGGTAATACAAACCTTTTGAAAACATGAATTCTTCTTCTTCTTAAAAAAAAATAATACAAAAAATTAAAAAAAAAAAGTAAAGAGAAAAAAAGCATTTTTCCTGTAATTATGAAAATCAGTTCGATCACATGATTGCAGAAGGATCAATATGAAAACCAGCTTGTTGGCAAGAAGATCAAAAATTTCTAATAAAAAGAAAATGTTGCTTAACCATTAGATATGCTAATGACCGCCAAGTAAAAGCAGGTTCAACATTACCAACCTTTATACAATTGGGGTAATTAGCATGGATATTTTTATTTCGAGTAACGCTTGATTTTCGCTATAATTATTTTTCTTGCACCAATGTAGGCAGACCTTCTAGAAAATTGTCTACCTTTCTTCATATTCCACTTTCGTAATATTCCCTCAGTTTTCTTCTTCAATCCTAGAATGATTAACCTTCCCATATTCTTCTCAATTTACCCTGTCCGTTTCATAAAAACCCCACTTTACCCTTGAATTGTTTTTTCCTATCCCACTTCTGTTTATCCCCTCTTGTGGTACTATTCCCAGAATTCCTTCCCATTCTAAAATTTCCCTTTTCCCACTTCTTTGTTCCATCATGAATTCATTGCAGGATCTCGTGCACAAAGAGCAAAACGATATGCTCTGAAGCATCAAGAAAGGATGAAGCAAATTTCTAGTATAAGTTGAGGAAGCCACGTTGGAAGTCCAGCCTATATTTTACTTAAATTCCATGTTCTTTTTTTTAGATATTATGCTTGCGCTAGTGCAAGCATGTCATCCTATATAATAATGCAAGCATAATGGTACCATTAGAATAGCATAGTTTAAGTGGTGCAAGCAGAGCAGTGCAAGAATGCACCCTGTCAAAAACATAGTACAATTTGTTATCTTCATAGCATATGTCATAGGAAAGTGGTCATCATGAAAGTTTATAAGAAGTCCTTTCATTTAGTCAATGAGTAATTGTGCTATCATATTAACTAGGAGAAAATTATTTAAAGTACAAGGTGTTTTTAAGTTAACAATCATGATCATTTTGTAATAAATGCTAAGTTCTTTTTTGAATTGTGAAGGAGTGAAAAAGTGTTTAACCATTTCTTGTATATAATTTCCCCTTTCTGCCATTATCCTAGATGTCCTTCACTCGTAATGAGTAACTCACCTAACCGTTAAAACACTGCCACAAGTACCAATCCGGCATGATCTCAAAGATGTCGTGTCCACGACTATACCAGTGGAATGAATGGGTGATAAGATGGAAGGGATGGTGGATGGGATCCCTATCTATTAGAACCAATTTTCCTGGTCTTGCATGTAAATTATCAACTGTTCATAACCACTAAGCAGCGATGCCTCCTATTCGAAGAAAACCCTCATATCTTAGTAGGGTAGAACAGACTGCTGAATATCGCAATAGGCTTGCACTATTGCGAGATTTAGGATTTCTTCAGTTCTTGAAAAAGTCTGATAGGCACAACAATGAAGTGGCCTTACCATTTGCCAAAAGTTTCAAAAATGGCAGAGTAAAAATTGGGCCTCTAAAATTTGAGGTTATGGAAGAGTTTATAACAACAGTGACAGGCTTGGAAAATACTGGTGAGCAATGGTTTAAAAATCATAAACTAGAAAGGAAGTGATGGCAGCATTTTGTTGTTGACAAGAAGATGAAGGTAGATTGGAAGGAAGGAGTTCCATGCAATGCCCTGTTGGGACAGTGGTAGGACCTCCTTTTCATCCCACAGAAATCTGTAACCTATGAGGGAAGGTACTCCCACACTTTTGTGTACCATTTTAGGATGTTACAATATTTTGAAGCTGCCCGGCACATCCGGTGGAGGACGAATTTACCCTAGTTTTTGCGTAAGAGCTTCGAAAAATGGCCAAAGGTGTGTAGGATGGACGGGTAGACCAGGCCGATAAGAAGTTATATCACCACAACCTCATAAAGATTTTGGTCCAGAAACAATTAGAAGTGAAAGGCATGACCTCAGAGGCGCTGTTAAAATAGCTACATAAAAAGACAACTGTTGGAAAGGAGACAGAGGACCCCGCCAACACAAGCAAGGGTCCAAGTAAGAATGTAAAGGGGAGTCCTTCTTGCACCAATGAAAAAAGGAAACGACCTAAAAAATCGAAAGAAGAAAGGGCCCCATTTCGAAATAAGAAGACAACTAGTGCACCTATTGAAGACACTCCTTCTACGCCACCAGTATAGGCATAGACCCCCAAAGAAGACAACCTATCAGTCCTTGCAGACATAGTAAAATTTGTAGAGGTTGAAGATGACACTCTGTTGGCCGATTTCATTAAAAGGTCCCGGAAAAAGAAGGAATAATTTGGTGTAGGAAAAGAACCACAGTCTCCACGAGACATTGAATCCCCTTCTGAACCAGTGCAAGAAGAAGAACCAGAAGAAGAAGAATTTCTTAATGTAACCATGAGGGATACTAAGGTCCTTGAGGAAGACACAACCCTTATCAAGACAGAAGAAGGAAGAGATTTGGTAACTCCTGTTTCTTGGATAGTTGAACTAGAGCTTTAAGTGCATAATTTAGAACAACTCATAGCTAAAGCATAGGAGGATAAAGAACATGTTATCACTCAGATTTTTCCAGAAGTTATAAGAAGGGTAAAGGGGTCTGAGGTAACCACAAACCAACTTTTGGGTACAAAATCTAGCCAATCTGTACCTAGAGAGGGCTCTTTCTTTTAGATTTAGCTATGTTTTATAAGGTTTTAGGCTAGTTATTAGGGCTTGGGGTTTTGTTTGAATTTGTTGGTGAAGTTCAATAGCAAAGGGGTAGAATTGAATAGTTTAGTCCATTGAGCTAATGGAGTCAAGGAAAATGGCTCAACTAGATTTGGTTTCTCAATAAAGGATGGCTTCACAGGGTAGGATAGCTGAACATGGAGAAAATAGTGACTTAAAAAGATGGGATGGGCTTAAAGGGTTAAAGGGAAACTAAGAATCCTTCAACATACTTTAAGAGAGCAGAACATGACTAACCATCAATAAAGAGTGATTAATAATTCTTTACTAAATGATTAAGATGAATAAACTAGAAAACAGAAGCAATTAAGAATTTATTGTTTATACTAGTTCAGAAGAAAACATTGAGAACAAAAACAATTGAAGACAAATTGCACTGAAGCACTTTCTGAATTATTGTTTTTCGTTTAATGTTAAGATATGGAACATAATGAATATAATAAACCAAAAAACATTATGAGCTTGTTGGCTTCCTCAAGCATTTGTCCTAATTGTGCCTTTGTCCTTTGAATTTCTTCCAAGGTTGTCTTCACTAGATCAATCTGCTAAAAAATTACTTGGATGGATGGCCAAACATCATTTATGGATTGAGTGATGTTGGAGCAAAGAATTTTATGATCTCTGCCAAAGGCTTTTCAAAAGTGAGATCTTTTTCTAATGTTTTCACATTATTCGCCAATGTCTTAATCTCTCTTGTTTTTTCTGCAACATTTATCTTTGAGAGATCATAGCTTCGTTCCAGTTTTGCAAATTGTTCTTTTAACCTGTTTAGCACTGAAACTTGTAGTCTCATGCCCTCTATTGATTTTGTTAACTCTTCTGTGTTCAAATTGGCACTGTTGCCCTGTGTTGTTCCTGTTGTTGCTGCTGCTCCTGTCCCTGTGACCACCTCTGTTGAGACTGGTGGAATATTTTTTGCTAATGTTGTCCCAAGTGTAGAGGGTACTACTGTTGAGACCACTGGTATTACATCAGGAAGTTGGGAGGTGGACTCTCCCTGCTTGTCCTTCAGTGCCTTTTCTAGTGCCTGTTCAGTGTCATTCAATCTCTCATTAAAATTTAAAAGTAAATCCATCAATTTTTCTTTAGATTTTTGCCTTGAAGGAGGAAACTTTAGTTGCTTCCTCAAGCAAGCAGTATCTTCATCTTTCTTTTTGATCAATGCCTCAACACCCTTTACATCTTTGGGATCATGTCCCAATCCAATAATAGTTTCTTCTAAAGACTTTATTCTGTTGTCTTTAGCCTAGGAGCAGGCTTTCTCCAAGTGTAGCTGGGTCGTAGTGTTATCCAAGGAATTTTGTAATTGATGGGCCATCATTGCCTTACTAGTCAAGGTTGAATAGACCATTTCCCCAGTTTGTTTGTGCAGTTCAATCTGGTCCATAGGATGAATATCCTTTGTTGTGACCTCCAAATTTGTTATGATATAATCTGCTGCTAACTTGGGTTGTTGCACTTTAGGATTAAAGTAGCTCATTATCATTTTTCCCTCTTTAATGTCATAAGTTAACATTAATCTTTGTTGATTTGTGGGGGCCATTTTCAAATATTTATTATAAATTTGGAGTCTCAATGGATCATTCCTGGCTTTTATTTCTGTAAATGATTTCTTAATATCCATGGCATCTTTCATTGGTGGTCTGAAAGATAATATTTCTGCACTTTGCTGCTATTTTAGCTATTGTCTCTGTGAGCTAGTGGATGTTCCTCCCTCTGGAATAGTGTGCTGACTAGCTACTCCTTCTCTCCTTTGACAATCTATAGTCTCTTCCACAAATTCCTCCTCTGAAAGGGGATTTAACCTTTACCTTTTTGTTCCAAGCTACTTTGAGGGTCCACTGGCAGGGGTAACTACTTCCCTGTCTCCCTTTTTACTCCTTTCTTCATTTAGAGAATTCTGCAAGCTTCGTGGTCCTTCTACACTAGTATGAGTTGGAGGAGTTAGCATTTGGACATGTTCTTTTGAGGTTTCCAATTGCTAAGACATTGTAGACTATTGTGTGACCTAAACACTAGTTTCTAGTTTTTTACCTTTTAATGACCCTGTGGCTGGTGTGCTGATTCCTTGTGAAGTTCGCGGAGAGGTTCTAGAAAAAGATGCACCAATCCCTAAACTTTGTACCTGCCCAAAAGAATCTATGTCAACAATTTTCTCAAAATCTTTCATAACATTCTCAACATTGGCCTGCTCACTCTCATTTTTTACTAAGGTCCCTTCTATCCATTCATCCATATTTGCAAATTGTTCAATCTCTAGGATCCTATGGTGAATGTATGGAGATAACCTGTTCTTTGTTCTTCTATCACATATAAAGATGTTAGGGTCATATGGTACCCATCCAAAACTCTTTTGTAATTTAAGATGATCTTCTAAAATTATTTCAGCTTCTTTCCATGCATCCCTAGTTTTGCAGACAAAAGGGCCTAGCTAATTCTTAATTCTAAGCTGAACTTTATTCTTGGCATTACAAAAATGGACTAGGTCTACATTTATCATTTGCTTGAAATATTCCAATGCAAAGAGTCCCATTGGAACATACTTTGGTAGCTTAAAGGGGCAGAGCTCACACCCATAGATCTTGATTTCTATATGGTTCTTATATAGGTACCAATCACCTATCCTGTACTGCTTGGAGAGTTGGAGGATTTTCTTCATATCACCATTGATCCTAGGAGGGAAAACTCCTATTAACAAAGTGGTTGTTGGATGGACAAATAGGTATATGAACTCATTGTAGGTGTAAGGGGTCTCAAGCGACTTATGGAAAATGGGACTCCAAAATATGATAGACCTGGGATTTCCTTTGGTGTCAAGTTTCCTAACAGGGAAAGGGAAATTCTCTGACTGATAATACAACATAAGATGATAGATGAAAGTGGTATACTTGAAGACTCCTTCATCGTCCAATACTAGGAATTGATCATGAATTTTATTGGCAATGTAGGAAGCATAGCCATTCTTAACAGCAGGTGGTTGTCTAGGAGTAAAAATTGACAATAACACTAGGGTTACTTCATCAACGTATTCACTAGTGTTGAATCCCATCACTAAAGATATCATGTCTACTATAAGTCCTCCGATTTCTGTAAAACAGGTCTGTACATAAGAAGGGGAGCTTTTGGGCTGATGTTTTTATAACATGAAGGTCTAGCAGATGCGAACGAGTTCTAAGTGAGGTATTTGAATGGATTTCTCAAGTAAATATCCCATAGAAAGGGGAGTTAGGGCTTGACCAGGGGAAAATTGTAACATTTCATTTATGGGTGCAGCTGTGATGGGGAATAGAACCGTTTGACTTGGGGAAATAACAACTCTTAGGTTTGGATCATAATTTGCCTGGCATTGACAAATTATATCAGGGAACACGTGGACTAAAGGAAGAAAATACCTAGGAAGGTTGGATTCCCACAATCCTAGGATATCTAAGCCATTTAGGTAGTTGTCTCTGGCTTCGAAAAAGACCTTGAGATGATTCTAGTTAGTGGATAGGTCATTTATTTGAAAGTATTTATCTATAAGAGGTAGATAGTCGAGGTCCTTATGATGGGCATTGAGAGGTACGATATTCAAAACAACAAGGGTTTCCATTTTTGGTTCTTGTGGATTCAGAAATGGAATTTGAGTTTTCTGTGAGAAAATAGGTCAAAGAGCAGGTTTGGGAACCTATATAGTGAACAAATTTTGGATTTGTACTAAATTTAGCTCTTTCTTGTGGAATTTTTAGTGTAAAACCAAAACTTGCAAGGTTTCGGTGGAAATTGGATAAATACCTGTAATGGGGAAGTGAATAGTGCAATGGCGGGTTGATTTACAAGATCTGAAGTGTGTTGCTACAAATTTTCTGACCAGGTGGCGTTTGGGAGCCAGCGATCCCGTTGATTGCATGACATGTGGTGGAGGTACGAGATGAAAACCGCCTAGTGATCATGCATTAACAAGCGGTCACTAGGGGGGCGTGATATTAATGACAACCGTTGGATGTGGGGGACTTAATTGGATGGTGGATGGGGGTTGCAATGCGTCAGAGTTTCACTGTGGCGAGCTTGACATAATTAGGAGTTAATTAATCATATCGGAGGGATTATGATAGGTTGGGGAGGTTCTTAATTAACCATGAGCGTTAGTTAATTCCTTACTGACGCGACGGAGATCAGTTTTTTAATGAGTCATTGTTTAACCCATTAATCCGATTTAACACTGATTATGGTTATATTTAACCAGGGCAGGATATATAGTAATTTGGGTTTTTTTTTTTAATATATTTAAATAATATGGGAAAAGGTTAATATAGTGTGGGAGTTATATATTTAAGTCACAAATTAAGATGAAATGATGTGATAAAAAGCACTAAGTAAAACATTAGATTTTACATTTGACTTAGGCTTAAGTGAAAAAAGGGGTTTTATGTAATATTTTGTATTTTTCCTAAGTAAAATAGGATTTTACTTTAGGAAAAGACTTATGAAAATGAATGAATGATGGTTTTAAGTACTTAGGATTTTGAAATTATCGGGCCAAGGGTCCGGTCCCTCCGGAAGTCAGAGAAATGCTTTGACCCCCTCCAATTTAGCAAATACCTTAGTACTTAGGGGAAATTAGTGCATAATTAGGGAAAATGAGAAGGGGAGTTCATTATTGTGACTTTTCTTTCCTTGAGATGTTGTCAATGTACTGTTTTCCTTGGCCTTGTGATGAAAGTGAAAGATTGACAAATTTAGAGACATTAATCATCGCATATAATTCTGCAACATCATCCACCTACCCTACCTACTTTACCCTAGCATTTTTTCTTCTTTATTAGGGTGCACTTAAGATGGGGAACCCTCTTCAACTTCTTTTTATTTTACATAATGATTTTTATCTAAATCTACACTTATTACATCCAAGGGCTCAGATTAAACTGTTGAGCTCCTTTTATTTACTCTACCTATCTACTTATCTGCCAGGATTACACTGTTTGGTCAGATATTTATTCTAAATTCTACAACATGAAATTGAAAGATGAATAAGACAAGTTTAAACAGTTTGACTAATCATGAATTGTCGCATAAGTAACAAGCTTCACACAATTTGTTTATTACACAAAATGAAAAAGTAGTCGCATTTAGACTTGCACACTTTCCTAGTCTTTTCTTTTTATTGGGGTTAATTTTCTTTCATTTTTTTTACCATCTTTTATTTCTTTTTACCCATTTATTCTTCTTTCATGGTATACCCTCTTTACATTTTTTAAATTTTTGGATTTTTTGAAAATATGGAAAACCTTTGCAACAGGAAAAGCTATGAACATATTATAGAGCTCATCAATTCAATCATAACATATGACACCTATTGGTATAGGGGCGTAACAGTGGCCCCACTTGGGGATGGCTTTCTCTAGTGGAAAGTCAAGAACAGTAGATCAGATGGCCTCTAAATGGATTTTACTCTATTCTAAAATATTCTTTTTCCTGCTGCTTTATTGTATATATGACAGTGATACTTCTGAAGCTTAGGGCCTTCTCTTCGGGCTTCAACGCCAAAAATCATTGTCCAATAAAAACTGTGAGATTACGAAGGATATAGTATGTACAGGTTAATTATCATGGCTAACTTAATAGGTAGGATCAAAGTAATTTTTTATCTTGCAACCATTGACTGGTCCTTCTTCTGATGATGTACCATCCAAGTTATTCAAATAATATGTATTATTTCCTTGTAGAGCCTAGATAATATATGGACCTTTCCATAGAAAGTCAAACTTCCAATGTTTCCCCTTGTCTTCTCTTCTGGAATCCCACCTCATTACTTTGTCTCCGGAGTCGAAGTCTTCTACTTTAGTTCTTCTATCAAAAATATTCTTGAGTTTTTCCTGCCATATTTGGGATCTCTGATACACTTCCTCTCTGGTCTACTGCAAATTTATGGTCTGATTAATCCTCCTTTGGATATCATTGGGTTCCACTTGAGCTTCTTGAAGTAGTTTCATAACAAGAAATCCCAACGATGAAGGGAATACTACCTCCATGCCATAGACTAATTCGTAAGGCCTAGTTCCAATGTATTTGTTAGTTGTCAATCTGTCTGCCCATGGTGTATTTATCAGTTTCTTATGCCAAGTCTTTTTGTTTTCTTCCAACAGTTTCTTAATAATTTTGATAAGGCTTTTGTTGAAGGATTCAGCAAGTCCATTTCCTTGTGGATAATAGGTTGTGGAATGGCCTAAGGTAATATGGTATTTATTACAAAAAATGATCATCTTTCGTGATTTAAAAGTTGCAGCATTGTCTATTATGATTTTTATGGGGCAGCCAAATCTGGATAATATGTTGGTTTCTAGAAATCCTATGTTACTACATCTGTGGCCTATTTGGAAGGTATGGCTTTGATCCATTTGGTAAAGTAATCAATGGCAGTAAGGATCCATTTATGTTGTCCAGAGGAGGAAGGGTGGATTTCTCCAATGAAGTCAAGACACCATTGTTGAAATGGTTTTTCAGTAGAGATAGGTTTCAGGGGTAACGGTAATAGTTTTCTCTTGCCCTAAAAAATTTAGCATTTATGGCAAGAGGTAACAATTTTTTTCACATTAGCGAACAAGGTTGGCCAATAGAAACCAGACCTTAAGATCTTATCTGCAGTCAATTTCCAGTAGAGGTGTCCACCACAATCTCCTGCATGAAAATCTTGAAGTGTCTTGTCAGCTTCATTCTTTAGTAAATAACTCAATAAGATTCCTTCATGATTTTTCCAGAAAAGAGTACTATCTACAATGCAAAACTTTAAAGCTTTCATTTTTAAAAATTTGCTTTTTGTTCTGGAAAACCCTATAGGAGCCTGCAGGTTTTGTAACACATACATTATATCAACATACCAAGGGGAATTTGAGAAGGCCCAACTGATCTGTGGAGTTTCCATCTCTTGTTCGATGTCTAATTCATTTATGTCCAAGGCTTGGCAGTTTGTTTCTGTCACGAGTTTAGCCAATCCCTATCCTTTTATCAGTTTATTAGGTCTTATTTCAATATCATATTCCAAAATGGTAGCAATCCATTTACCTCTTTTTCCCTCAATTCCATCATGAGTTAGGATGTCCTTGACAACAACATTTGGTACATAGCTATCACATGAAAATACAGTATGTAAAATCTAAAGTCTTTAATTGCTTTAACAAGTGAAAATGCCTACTTTTCCATGATTTTATACTTCAGTAATGCATCTCTAAGTGCTTTACTAAAAAAAGCTATGGGTTTCTCACATCCTTGGTCATCATTTTGTAGTAAAATAGTTGTTATAGTGTGCTCCGAGGCAAAAGAAAAAATTATGAAATCTTTATTGAATTGGGGAATTGTAAGGACTGGTGTTCTAGTCAAAGCCATTTTAATTTCTTCAAATGCTTGTTTGGCTTCAACTATTCATTTTATGCTTGAATCTTTTCTTAACATGTTATTGAGTAACCTAATTAATTCTGCTAAATTAGATATGAATCTTCTCAAAAAGTTTATCTTTCCTAAGAAAGTTTGAAGTTCTTTGCTACTTCTAGGGTGAGGTATCTACAAAATTGCTTCTATTCTGGTAGGATCAATCTGAATGTGATCCTTTCAGATAATGTGCCCTAAGAGCTTACCTTCTTCAAGACCAAACAAAGACTTTTTAGGATTTAAAGAAATACCATATTTCCTGCATTTGAGAAACACTTGTCTGATATGATCTAGATGCTACTTATCTAACTTAGAAAAACAGTTAAGTCATCTAGATATATGATGAGAAAATCATGAATCTCTTTAGCAAATGCAATGTCTATTGCTCTTTGAAAACTAGCTCTTGAATTTTTAAGTCTAAAAGGCATTTTAATATACATAAACGTACCCCATGGTGTGGTAAAAGAAGTTTTTTCCTGATCATTAGGGTGAACTAGAATCTGGTTATACCCTCAAAATCCATCCAAAAGTGAAATCCTAGAGGCTCACGCTACCTTTTGCAAAATGTGATCCATCTTAGGTAAAGGGTAATTATCCTTTAAAGAAACTTTGTTTAAATTTCTCAGGTCCACACATAATCTAATTTCACCAGTTTTCTTCCTAGTAGGTACTAAATTAAATGCCCACTCTGAAAATCTTATAGGTTCAATTATCCCTGCCTCATACATACGTTTAATCTCTTTCTCAATTAGGGGTCGTACGATAGGGTTGATTCTTCTGAGTTTCTATTTAAATGGTTTATGGTCTTCCTTCAAAGGTATGGTGTGCCAAATTATTGAGGTATCATATGATTTCAAATCCTCATAACTCCAGGTGAAGACATCCTAGAATTCTCTCATGAGTTCAACATATTTTAACTTTCGGTCAGGAGGTAAGGACTTTGATAGTTTTACCATTTTAGGATTTTCTTCTGTTCCTAAGTTATATTCTTCAATGTCTGCTTTTAGTGGTTCCATCTTTGGTTTCTTAGGAATGTAAATGGAGTCAAAGAGGTCCTCTAGAGGAGTTATCCCTTAGGCAAGTGATTGTCTTTCAGATACATGACCTCTATTTCCTTTCCATTTATCTCATCAAGATCCATCTGTTTTAAGTCTTGAACTTTCGTTTGGTGAAAGTTGTGGGATGAAGCATTTGAATGGAACTGTCTTCTATCATATTGGCATTTACTTCGTCTATCTATTTAGTAGCATCAATATCTATGTGACTATGATAAAATTCATTATCTAAAGTCAAAAAGTTATTTATTTGCTCATCATTGTCGAAAACTTGCCAGTTCTTTACATTGTCAGGGATGGTAAGCATATGCCTAATTTCAGCAGTGAACTAGTGATTGGGCTCAAATGGTAATTTACAAGTACTAGCAAACATGGGCAGACTATGAGCATGTAAGTTATGCTTCCTAGATACTACAACAAGCTGAGTTTCCAGAAAAGTATTAAGAATCTCTATCACTATTCCCCTATAGTATCCTAGTCTGGTATCTCTGATTGATAATTAATTCTAAATCACCTATAACAAAAACTCTAATTGCTCCTAACATTTTTAAAATTTTAAGTCCTAGCAAAAGAGCTTCATACTCCGCCATATTGTTGGTGTATTTAAAATTCATCCTATAGGCATGGCCTTCAGCATGGTCATTTTCTAAGTTATGCACCCAAATTCCTACCCCTGCCCCTAATTTATTTACCGAACCATCAAAATCTAAGTGCCAGAGGATTTCATGGACATAATCAGTGTCAGAGGTAATAGGAATTTGTTTAGCTAGGGGTTTCAGTTTTTTGTTCTCATCAAGTTTATCTGTGTCATCTGATTGATCATTTGTATCTGAAATTTCCTGGATCAAAACACTTGTTTTTCCTATTTCAATTTCTTTTGGTTCTACTGGTAACACTTGTTCATTATTGGCAGGATTGCTTTTGGAATTATATAAAATAAATGAATCCATATCTGAGTGTATAGAGTAGATAGGGAAATTTTGTGGTTTCTCCTGGCTACTTACTACATATTTCATTAATGTCTCTCGATATAGCTTCTTAGGTTTGCTGAAAACAGAGATAATAGCATAAGACATGTCCAACTGTAGTGATCCTTCGAGTTTGGCACCCTAGGACCTGGATAACAACATTCCATATTTTGGAGGAATATCAGTGACTACTATATCCATCAAGATTGTTTTAGTAGGGTACCGAACTAAAGAAACACACAGATCTTTTATTAACCTTAAACATCTCACTTGACTTGAGTCAAAAGGAAAAAGATCTTTGTAAGGTCTAGTGATGTCAAGATCCAATTTCTCCATTACAGATTTGGGCATTAAATTGTGAGATGCCCCAGAATCAAACATAGCATTATGGAGGATTTTGTCATGAATATTTAGACTCACATAAAAGGGAGGCACACTTCCTTCTAGGTGTTTCCCATTCACTTCAAGGCCGGATATTAGTTCTAGTTGGTTATCAAAAACATTTACAGAATCTTCGGTCCTAGTGATTTTAAGTGATTTGTTGATTTGTTCTCGGTAGGCATCATGTTTAGCTAATTCAGACAGTGGAACAACTACCTTTAATTTTCCTACTTCGACTTCCAAATTGAAAGGTTTGTCAGTTTGAGCTTTAGTGTTTCGAACAGTTGGATTCTCTATATTTTCTGGATTTTCAGTGTTTTTGTCTTTTTCGTGAGTAGGGTTAGTATTTACATCTTCTCCTAGATTAACTTCTAGAGGTTCTTCCACAGTTGCTTTAGAGGTAAAGGGAATGGAAGAGTCTCTGTTATTGTATTCATTGTTAGATATGTCTTCTATTATTGGATTAGAGGGTTTATTGTTATGTGTAGACAAAATTTGTACATGTGGAGGTATTTCTTTTCCTTTGGCTGGTTGTTTTGGGCCTTTCTGTTTATTGTTATCAGTGATGTGAATTCTTCTACTTCTCAAATTATAATGTTTGTGCACTTTGTAGATAGCTAGTCATATCCCTCCTTGAAGTCAAACGATTCTCCTGACTAGGTTTGAAATTGTTTAAGAACATAAGCCTCTTGATCTTCTTGAGTTAAAAACACTTCTCCTTCATTATTAAGCCCCATTAGATTTATCCTAGTATCCTCAGGGGGATCCTAGGAGCTGGAAGATTCTATGTAATTCTCTTGGAAAGGAGGTCTAAAGTTCTGATCAGGGCCAATTTTACTAGTGTTTGGATTTTGGTTTTTCTGGAAATTGGGATTCCTCCCTGTATTAGCTTGCTGACCCTCCCAAGGTGATTTTCTTTATGTTATTTCTACTCTATCCCCTAATATTTCCATTCCTTTGATTATTGCATCCAGTTCTACTCTACAGGTGAAGATTCTTCTTTGAGTGGTATCCTTCTTTCACTTCTGGCCTTGGCATGTTTTGATATCAAATTAGCCTCAACATTGACAGTTATACTTTGCATTTCTTCTAAAGTTCTTGGGGCTCTTTCCCTTAGCTGAAAATCCATATCCAAATCAAATCTGTCTGGGAACTTAATCAAGGCTAAATTAGGTGGGGGTCTGAGGTTTTGGGGAATTGCATCGTAAACAACATTAAACCTAGTGCAATAATCTTGCACAGTTTCTTGAGTTCCTCTCTTAAGATTTTGATATTCAGATAAGATCTGTAGAGGATCTTTTTTCTTCTCCCAACGATCTAAGAATTGGGTATAAAGGGATTCTAGGTCATTTATACTATTTTCTCTCAGAGCCCTAAAGCAAGTTTTGACTTCACCTGTTAAACTTTGGACAAATATCCTCATTCTAATATCATCAGCATCAATCTCATATATTTCAAAATAGTCAATCATTTTTTTGGTATGTTGTTGAGCTGTGTAGGTGTCAGTGCCATCAAATTGGGTGATTTTACTTTCATAGTCTTGGGGCATATCACCCAAGTTGGCAGATAAGTGCAGGGGTTTATACCTATTTGCCATAGCTGGAGGTGGTGATGAAAGACCAGATGGGTTAGGGATAACAATGGGAATGTGAGTTGCGGATGGAGTGGTAGAAGGAGGGGTTTGCGGTGGAGTAGTTTGGGGTTGAGATGACTGGGGGATGGATGAGGAACTTGTAGAAGCAACAGTGATTGTAGAGGGGTCAGGTGTTAGTTCAAAAGTGAGTTCAGATTGTATTGAATTTTGTAAATGTCTGTTAATTGCAACACTGAAAGCTTCAAATTTTAACTCTTCAATAAACACAGGGTCATGAACCAAGTTATCCAACTCAGACTCAGAAAATGCTACAAACAAAGAGGTTTCAAACTTCTCATCAAAGGGCTCATCCTCAAGATAAACCAACTTTACACAATAGGATGTTGATCTGTAAATTAACGGAGAACTAGCAGTGCTTTCTTGGCTTTCCTGTCTCCTAAGAATTTTGGGAATCAGATTAGGGTTCTCAAATATAGGTGGTGGATTTGGGTCAGGGTTTGACCTGGTATAATGAGTCCTTTCTGAAGCCAGATTTCTTGGTTATGATTTTCTGAATTAATATAAACAACTTCTATGTTTCTTTAGGATATTTGAAATTTAATTTATAACAATCCTAAAGATCTGTTTAACTGAGGAGCTGTTATTCGTTCAGTTCATAAACTAGACCGCAGATAGACTGAAGCAACATTCATCTACTTATGATCTTGCAAAGCAAGAGCAGTTCAAAGGCTACCTAGCTAACTTTAGGCTCCGTTTGTAGTTTATAAAGTAAACAATAATGATAACAAATTTTCGTTCCCCAGTGGAGTCGCCACTATGTTATCACTGAAATTTTCGCAAAAGTTGTAAGAAGGGGAAAGGGGTCTGAGGTAACCACATACCAACTTTTGGGTACAGAATCTAGCCAATATGTACCTAGAGAGGCCTATCTCTTTTAGATTAAGCTTTGTTTTATAAGGTTTTAGGCTAGTTATTAAAGCTTGGGGTTTTGTTTGAATTTGTTGGTGAATTTCAATAGCAAAGGGGTAGAACTGAATAGTTTAGTCCATTGGGCTAACGAAGTCAAGGAAAATGACTCAATTGGATTTGGTTTCTGAATAAAGAATGGCTTCACAGGGTAGAATAGCTGAACAGGGAGTAAATAGTGACTTAAAAAGATGGGATGGGCTTAAAGGGTTAAAGGGAAACTAAGAATCCTTAAACATAGTTTAAGAGAGTAGAACATGACTAACCATCAATAAAGAGCAATTAAGAATTTTTTACTAAATGACTAAGATGAATAAACTAGAAAGCAAGAGAAATTAAAAATTCATTGTTTATACTAGTTCAAAAGAAAACATTGAGAACAAAAACAATTAAGGACAGATTGCACTGAAGCACTTTTTGAATTATTATTTTTCGTTTAATGTTAAGATATGGAATATAATGAATATAATAAACCAGAAAACATTAACACATGGGATATAAGATACTTATTTTCTTCTTGTCCAACACATGAATCCCGAGAAAAGTTCTTTACATCAATCCTTCATCTAGCCAGCCATGAAAAATTTGTCCAACAACACTTTTTATTCCAAAATATCAGTTTTACAGCAGTGTCAGAGAATCCACACCAATACTCCGAATGGGGGTGTATTTATACAAAAAAATTTACAATGAAATATCTCCTAATAAAGTGAGATATAAACTGAGATGACTAATCATATCTTTCAAGAAAATAGGGCCAAAAGACCTCGTAGATGATAGATAAGGCAACCGAAAGGTTTTCTATCCCTATTCTTGAGAATGTGCTGGAGTTACGCCCTATGATTTGGCCTCTTGCTGTCCTTGGTGTAATCATGTGCTGGATACTCTGTTTTGATCTTTCTACTAATACACTTTACTTGCATCTAATACTCTTTATCTATTGATCTGTTTTCATCCTCTTTACCCTCATTGACTGGAGTAAAAACCAAAATTTACCTTTTACCACAGATAAATTACAAAATTTCAAGCATATCTTCCCACCATTTTGGCTGTGGTATTCTAGTTTTCTGAAGCTTTCTGAGGGTTTCATCTATTCCAGTATACCTGAAGAATGTGGGATGAATAGGGAACAAGTATTTCAGCTCATGCTCGACATAAAATAAGTTTTCTAGGCTATCATAGAGAACTCGGCCAATGGAGAGTGCTTTTATTCTTGATGAACTTGTTTGATTGCTTGCATATTTATTTAGTTTATCTACATAATATCTATGCTTCATTAATTTATCATTAATCACTAAAGGACTTGGTATCCCTTTATTCTACAAAATAGCGAACTTCTCCATGAAGGCATTAATCTCCACCTACATGTCACGACATCTTCTTTCTAAATTCTACATCAAAGTTTTCTTAGTTAGTACCCTTTCGATTTCCCAAACGGTTTCTGTTCTCTCTGTTATGCCCAGTTCTTCCAGCTGTTCTCTATTCCTCGTATTCAAAAAATGTATGAGCATGTTGGCTTCCTCAGGCATTACTATACCTTTCTCCTTTGAATTTCTTCCAAGGCTATCTCCACTATATCAATTTGCTCAAAAATTACCTGGATGGATGGCCAAACATCATTTATGGATTGAGTGATGTTGGGCCAAAGAATTTTCTTGATCTCTGCCAGAGGCTTTTCAAAAGTGAGATTTTTTCTAATGTTTTCACATTATTCTCCAATTTTTTAATCTCTTTTGTTTTTTCTGCAACATTTATCTTTGAGATATCATAACTTCGTTCCAATTTTGCAAACTTTTCTTTTAACCTGCTTAGCTCTGAAACTTGTAGTCTCATGTCCTCCATTGATTTTATTAATTCTTCTATGTTCAAATTGGCATTGCTACCCTATGTTGTTCTTGCTATTGTTGTTATTCATGTCCCTGTGACCACCTCTGCTGAGACTGGTGGAATATTTGGTCCTAATGTTGTCCCAAGTGTAGAGGATACTACTGTTGAGACTACTGGTATTACATCAGGAGGCTGAGGGGTCGACTCTCCATGCTTGTCCTTCAGTGACTTTTCTAATTCCTGTTCAGTCTCATTCAATCTCTCATTAAGATTTAAAAGTAAATCCATCAATTCTTCTTCAAATTTTTTCTTTACAATCTCTGCAGTCTGTGGATGCCTTGAAGGAGGCAGCTTTATTTGCTTCCTCAAGGTAGCAATATCTTCATCTTTATTTTTGAAGAATGCCTCAACACCCTTTACATCTTTGGGATCATGTCCCAATCCAATAATAATTTCCTCTAAAGACTTTATTTTGTTGTCTTTAGCCTAGGAGGAGGCTTTCTCCAAGTGTAGCTGGTCCGTGGTGTTATCCAAGGAATTTTGTAATTGATGGGCCATCATTCCCTTAGTAGTCAAGGTTGAATAGAACATTTACCTAGTTTGTTTGTGCAATTCAATCCGGTCCAAAGGGTGAATATACTTTACCATGACCTCCAAATTTGTTCTGATATAATCTGCTTCTGACTTAGGTTGTTGCACTTTAGGCTTAAAGTAGCTCATTATCATTTTGCCCTCTTTAATGTCATAGGCTAACATTAATCTCTATTGATTTGTGGGGGCCATTTTCAGATATTGATTATAAATTTGGAGTCTCAATCAATCATTCCTAGCTTTGATTTCTATAAATGAGTTCGTAATATCTATGGCATCTTTCATTGGTGGTCTGAAAGATGATACTTCTACACTTCGCTGTCATTCTAGCTCTTGTCTCTATGAGCTAGTGGATGTTCCTCCCTTTGGAATAGTGTGCTAACTAGCTACTCCTTCTCTCCTTTCACAATCTATAGTCTCTTCCACAAATTCCTCCTCTGAAAGGGGATTTAACCTTTTCCTTTTGGTTCTAGGCTCCTCTGAGGGTCCACTGGCAGGGGTAGCTACTTCCCTATCTCTCCTTTTACTCCTTTCCTCATTTAGATGAGTCTGCAAGCTTGATGGTCCTTCTACATTAGTCTGAGTTGGAGGAGTTGGCATTTGGACCTGTTCTTTGGAGGTTTCAAGTTGCTGAGACATTGGAGACTATTGTGTGACCTGAACACTAGTTTCTAGTTCTTTACCTTTTCATAACCCCGTGGCTAATGTGTTGATTTCTTATGAAGTTTGCTGAGAGGTTCCAACAATAGATGCATCAATATGTGATCTCTGTACCTGCCCAAAAGAATCCAGGTCAAGGGTTTTCTCAAAATCTTTCATAACATTCTTAATATTGGCCTACTCACTCTCTTTCTTCTATCCATTCATCCATATTTGCAAACTGTTCAATCTCTCGGATCCTATGGGGAATGTATGGAGACAACCTATCCTTCATTCTTCTATCACATATAAAGTTGTTAGGGTCCTATGGTACCCACCCAAAATGCTTTTGTAATTTAAGATGATCTTCTAAAATTATTTCTGCTTCTTTCCACGCATCCCTAGTGTTGTAGACAAAAGGGCCTAGCTAATTATTAATTCAAATCTGAGCTTTCTTCTTGGCATTACAAAAATGGACTAGGTCTGCATTTATCATTTGCCTAAAATATTCCAATGCAAAGAGTCTCATTGGAACATACTTTAGTAGCTTAAAGGGGTAGAGCTTACAGCCATAGATCCTGATTTCTGTATGGTTCTTGTATAGGTACCAATCACCTATCCTGTACTGCTTGGAGAGTTGGAGGATTTTCTTCATATCACCATTGATCCTAGGAGGGGAATCTCCTATTAACAAAGTGGTTGCTATATGGACAAATAGGTCTATGAACTCATTGTAGGTGTAAGGGGTCTCAAGGGACTTATGGAAAATGGGACTCCAAAATATGATAGACCTGGGATTTCCTTTGGTGTCAAGTTTCCTAACAGGGAAAGGGAAGTTCTCTGACTGATAATACAACATAAGATGATAGATGAAAGTGGTATACTTGAAGACTCCTTCATTGTCCAGTCTTAGGAATTGATCATGAATTTTATTGGCAATGTAGGAAACATAGTCATACTTAACAATAGGTGGCTGTCCAGGAGTAAAAATTGAAAATAACACTAGGGTTACTTCATCAACATATTCAGTAGTGTTGAATCCCATCACTAAAGATATCATGTATACTATAAGTTTTCCCATCTCTGTAAAACAGGTCTATACATAAGGAGGGGGCTTTTGGGTTGATGTTTTTCTAACATGAAGGTCTGGTAGATGCGAACGAGTTCTGAGTGGGGTATTTCAGTGGATTTTTGAAGTAAATATCCCATAGAAAGGGAAGTTATGGCTTGACCAGGGGAAAATTGTAACATTTCATTTATGGATGCAGCTGTGATGGGGAATAGAATCGTTTGACTTGGGGACATAACAACTCTTAGGTTTGCATCATAATTTTCTTGGCAGTGATGAATTATATCAGGGAACATATGGACTGAAGTAAGGAAATACCTGGGAAGGTTGGATTCCCATAGTCCCAAGATATCTGAGCCATTTAGGTAGTTGTCTCTGGCTTGGCAAGAGATCTTGAGATGATTCTAGTTAGTGGATAGGTCATTTATTTGAAAGTCTTTATCTGCAAGAGGTAGATAGTCTAGGTCCTTATGAGGGGCATTGAGAGGTGAGACGTTCAAAACAGTAGGGGTTTCCATTCCTGGTTCTTGTGGTTTCAGAAATGGAATTTGAGTTTTCTGTGAGAAAATAGGTCAAACACCAAGTTTGGGAACCTATATAGTGAACGAAGTTTGGATTTGTATTGAATTTAGCTCTTTCTTGTGGAATTTTTAGTGTAAAACCAAAATTTACAAGGTTTCGATGGAAATTGGATAAATACCTATAATGGGGAAGTGAACAGTGCAATGGTGGGTTGATTGACAGTTTCCAGAGTACATTGCTACAAATTTTCTGACCAGGTGGCTGTTGGAAATCTTTAGCAGTTGACTGGGACGTTGCTTTGCATGGGAACACAATTTGTCGTATAAAACATTGAAAATGACATTTCATTAGTTTTATTCGCAAAATATAGGTAGGCGGGGGTTTTGGTTATCGGATAAATGACATAAGTATGATGGGACAGTTTGTCGTATGTAGAGGGTGGTAAGCAGTATGGTGTCACACCGCTTTTGAGATCAGGCGGTATTTAGTCAGAAGCTAGCAATCTCGTTCATTGCATGACGCGTGGCGAAGGTTCGGGATGAAAACTACCTGTGATCATGTGTTAACGCACGGTCACCAGGAGGGGCGTGATATCAATAACAACCGTCGGATATGGAGGACTTAATCAAATGGTGGATGGGGGTTGCGATGCGGTGGAGTTTAATTGCGGCGGACCCGACATAATTAGGAGTGAATTAATCATATTGGGGGGATTATGATAGGTCAGGGAGGTTCTTAATTAACCATGAGGGTTAATTAATTCCTTGCTGACACAGTAGAGATCAGTTTTTTAATGAGTCATTTTTTAACCTATTAATCCGATTTAACACTAATTATGGTTATATTTAACTGGGGCAAGATATATAGTAATTTTGGAATTTTTTAAATATATTTAAATAATACGGGAAAAGGGTAATATAGTGTGGGAGTTATATATTTAAGTCACAAATTAATAGGAAACGATGTGATAAAAAGCGCTAAGTAAAACATTAGAGTTTACATTTGACTTAGGCTTAAGTGAAAAAAGGGGTTTTATGTAATATTGTTTATTTTTCCTAAGTAAAATAGAATTTTACTTTAGGAAAAGACTTATGAAAATGAATGAATGATGGTTTTAAGTACTTAGGCTTTTGAAATTATTGGGTCGAGGGTCTGGTCCCTCCATAAGTCAGAGAAATGCTTTGAGCCCCTCCAATTTAACAAATACCTTAGTACTTAGGGGAAATTAGTGAATAATTAGGGAAAATGAGAAGGGGAGTTAATTATTGTGACTTTGCTTTGTTTGAGATGCTTTCAATGTATTGTTTGCCTTAGCCTTGTGATGAAAGTGAAAGATTAACATATTTAGAGACATTAATCATCACATATAATTTTGTGATATCATCTACCTACCCTACTTGGTTTACCTTATAATTTTTTCTTCTTTATTAGGGTGCACTTAAGCTGGTGAACCCTATTCAACTTCCTTTTCTTTTACATAATGATTTTTATCTAAATCTACACTTATTACATCCAAGGGCTCAAATTAAACTGTTGAGCTCCTTTTATTTACTCTACCTATCTACTTATCTGCCAAGATTACACTATTTAGTCAGATATTTATTTACTATTCTACAACATGAAATTGAAAGATGAATAAGCCAAGTTTAAACAGTTTGACTAATCATGAATTGTGGCATAAGTAACAAGCTACACACAATTTGTTTATTACAAAAATGAAAAGGTAGTGGCATTTAGACTTGCACACTTTCCTCGTCTTTTCTTTGTATTAGGGTTCATTTTATTTCATTTTTTTGACCATCTTTTATTTCTTTTTACCCTTTTATTCTTCTTTCATGGTATACCCTCTTTACATTTTTTAAAGTTTTTGATTTTTTGAAAATATGGAAAACCTTTGCAACAAGAAAAGGTATAAACATATTACAAATCTCATCAAGTCAATCATGGCATAGGACACCTATTGGTATAGGGGCCTAACAGAACAGAGTAAAGAAGAATTAACTGCGGAGATCCATAAAAGGAAAGGAGAAGTTAGATTTTGGAAGTACGGAGCCATGCAAAGTTTCAAGTGACTTAGAAACGTGACAAATAAACTAAAGAACATCAGAAAGAAGAAGTCTGAAACATTGCAAGCCGATGTTAGTATGCCAGAACAGGATTGAGCTAGAATGCTCAAAGTGTTGAAGGTTTTTTGCAAAGGTAAAGAGTTGTGTGAGGACACAAAACAACTTAGGGATGGGAGGATGTTAGCTCCCTAATTTGCTCTCTTTTTTCCATTTTCCCCTTCCTAACTCATAACCATTTACCGTTGTTTTACCTCTTTTGTACACCCTCATCTTGCACTAGTCCAAGCACAGTGACATATTTTGTATAAACTTTATTTTTCATACTTTTAATTTAATTTAGCATTAATTAATCATTTATTACATGATTTCTTACTTTTAATCACTCTTTGTAACTTATCGATATCTCCAATGTTTATTTGGTAGTTAGAGTACTTACTGTGACCATTGATCCTAGTGCAGGATCAGATCTTGCACTGTTGCCAGCACAACAAATCCTTGCAGCAAATCCAAACCTCCTTGATCACTGCCTCATTTTGAGCAGCTTCAACCATGATAGTAAGATCGATCCAAAGGCATCTGAGATCAAATCGTCTCATTTTGAGAAGCTTCAACCACGACAAGAAGATCGATCCAAAGGAAACTGAGATCAAATATATGAATAATGAAAGCTGGAGATTGGCTATGGCTAGTTTTGCTAATTGTCTAATTTTAAAGGCCAAAAAGCTAAATTCTGAGTTTGGTTATTTAATCGGTTGAATGATCTATTTTGGCCTTTGGCCAAATATCTATATAATGTAGAATGTAAATAGGACTAAGGGAATTTTTTGATAGAACAGAGACACATCCAGAGAGGCGGTAGTAGGTTGCTACATTTTGTTATTGCCCGAATCTGGGCTGGACGATGTATTAACATATGTACTTGCCTCAATGAATTAATAAAAGGGAGCTCCACCTTATGTTTTACAAATTGTGTTTCTATATTCGAGCTGATGAATTGATTAAGGTACTGAGCAACGTTTTTATTTAAAGGGGAAATGCACTGGTTGGCTAGGGCCCAACCAACCCAGCACATTTACCCCATTTCCTATTTTCCTGTAATTTGTGTTTACATTGTCATGTGTGATTTAATTTTGAGCACATGCATTCCTGTCTGAGAGAAAGCAGATCCATTGTGTGAAGTAGATAAATTTCCATTCCTCCACTTGATTTTAGATTGGTTTTCCTCCACCTAGTCCAAGCAGGAGAAATAACCTTGCACCAATGTGCATTGGTGTGATATCTCATTTTCTACAATTCTGTTTAATTGGTTTTCCCCACCTGGTCCAAGCAAGAGAAATGAACCTGCACCAATGCACGTTGGTGTCATGCAGCAAGCCTTCTTAATCTACTTCCCACAATCTTTTTTCTTTCATTAAAAGCTTATGATAGGATAAATGTATATTGATTGTTTCTTTATTCCTGCACTCTATCAATATCATAAACATTCACTTTTTATGTGTGCAATTTGATTTAACAATACAATAGGACTTGCATTAATTAAGCACTCATTTTAAGAATTAAATGCTCAATGCAGGAAGCTCTAATCTGGTGCAAGAACTAGTCTCTTGCCATGAGATCCGAGTGCTTTGAACCTGGAAAAGTTCAAGCCCTTGCAAGAAGTAAAAAGCATTTAGTAAAGACACCATTTATACCTTCCACATAAATCTCTTTTCCTACACTAGTGCAAGCAGATTGCGATAGTACATGATAGATTAGTACAACAATAAAATCTCTAAAGGAGCAAGTTTGAGGGCCCATCTGATGAGACTGCTAAGTGTCTCTACTAAAGAAAAACACACACACAATATTTAAACAATAATTAGCTAGATTTATTGCCCTTTATCTTTAATTCCCTCTTTCAAATGCATTCTTCCTTGTTCAGTCTTAGATTATTTTGATGGTTCAAGTTGCCTTTTTCTCCTTTTAATTTGATTATGCAATCTTTCCTTTACAGAAAGTAGGGATTTATATTATAAATATTCATACCATCTCTGGCATTGCCTGTGCTTCATCTCTAAGTTTATGGATCCCTCAAGCTGACAAATTAAGTGTTGAGGAGTTTGCTTAAGTGTAATTCATGCACCCAACATCTAGTCAACATCTATTCCAAGTACAAAAGGAACTCCCCTCTGTCATCACCTTAAGTAGAGCTCTAGGATTATGGTCACTATGTTTACCAACTACAACAATTTGACCTCGGGGGACAATCATAATTCGAACATACACGCAAGGGTGGAGTAACAATGCTGAATCCCATTGAAAGCTCCTCAATGTGGTTAATTGGAGGTTTACTTTCAAGTGACTCCAAGTACCTTTTAGCACCATTGTAATACGTGAAAATCACTCTATCATAGCCAATGAGGTGGGTATGATCACTTCACCAAATCTGAGATGATATTGTACTGAACTCATGTATAAGAAGAGCTTCCGAGAGAAAAACTGAAATGATTGGATTTCTCTCCCTAATTCAAGATTCTATTGTTAGTTTGTAGCTTTGGAAAGTTTACTTCCTTCCCTATTCCAAAGCCCTACACTTAAGCTATTGTAGGTCGTAAAATCCCTAAAGGAAAATTAAAATACTAATTGATTTTATTTAATGTTGTGCTATTAAGTTATTATTTACTCAATAGGTAATGGCAGTGAAACAAATGATATTACTACTCGACTCAACATTCAAATGCAATCAAACACGCAATTTGTAATCTATTGTTCAATGAAATCCTATATAGGAGAAAGTGAGAGTTTCTTTGAATTTCATTTCAAATAAAAATGCAAAAATCAAAACTTAACTTAAAATTATTTTCAAAAGCAAGCCAATTTCACTTTGAATGCAATCGAGATGCAGAAATAAACTAATATTTCAATTTTTTCTAAAGAAAAGAAAAATCAAAACGTCCTTTATCACTGATCAATCAAAATTTTCAAAACACAAAGGAATCAAACAAGATTTGGAAAAAATGCAATATTTTCCTAATGAATGGTTTTAACTAATGATGCCAAAAGTGTAATTATGAGGAAATTCAAAACTCGAAAGAGAAAAATTCTTTTTATCATATCAGAAATGACATCCATTCAAAGAATTTCTTCATAAATAAGCAAGATTGGTAATGGATCTAGTATATTTGATAGAAAAAGACAGGAATATAGTAATCTTGAATACAACCTATATATTTTTAATGAGTTAGCAAACCGGCGAGACAAAACCTTAACCAATTTTGCAAAAATGACCAATTTCTTAGAAAGACTTCATAAAGCACTCAAAAAAGTTGAAAAATATATTGGACAATTGAAACAAATATGATGACACTTTCAGAAACCAAAATTTAGATTCTAGGTAGAAGAAAACCTATTTTTTGAAAACATTCTAGGAACTACGCAAGTAAGCAGTGTAAACCAGCGTGCACGTGCAAGTTTATTAACACACAAATTGCGTAGTTCTGCACCCTATGTATGAATTGAAATCACGCAAGTTTGGGAAATCCAAGAAAAGTAAAAAAGAAAGCAATCAAACTAAAAAGATCTAAAAGATCATAAATTTGCTAAGAATCAAGTCTAGCTAGACAAAGAAGATCAGAAAGAAAAACCAACAAAAGAGAAGAGAATCTAAATTTTGGTTTCTAAAGGACAATTGAAACAAATATGATGACACTTTCAGAAACCAAAATTTAGATGCTGACAAGAGTGATATACCTAGATCCTAAAGGAAACTAAAAAAAAACACAATTGAATATCTCTTTCCCTAATATTACCTCGTTTGAATTATGAATATAAAAGATGGTGAATAAGCCTCTTACCTATTTGTAAAATTCTTGATGAAGACCCCCTCTTGTCTTGATGTACCTTCTCACTGCTTGAAAAGACTTGCAACCATGAACATAAGAAAGATCAAAGGAATATGCAACATAACAATTCAAACAAGCTTAATCTAATGATCAAGGAGATTAGAAATTGAAATTGATTTACTAAATATCTAAAGAACTATGAACCATTCATCATTTTAGTAAGACAATACAATGGAATAAAGGATTCATTTGTATTAATTCAAGGATAAAGAAGAGCCTTACAGCCTTTGCCTTGATGTCATGAGGTTCCTTGCAAATGCCTCCAACCCTTTCCTTAAATGATAAGCTTTCCAATCTCAATCTAACAATATAAGTCTATATTTTCTCACCTCCTCAATCCCTCTACCCTCTAGTCAATTTATAGGCTAAGAAGAAGAAGTTTTAGATCCAAAAGAGGACGATGAGATCCCCTAATTGGGGGATTAGTGTTCCTTAACGAAAGGGAATTAGGTCCATCATCTCAGGGGTTTGGCTCGAATAGATATGACCTGGGAGCTTTCAGTTGGGATATATTGTCCCAAAAATGCTTCTATATCTCACTTTTTATTTTTACTTTTCTTTAATTCACCTTTGCAGTCTACAATGGAAAACAAAGTGTAATTCTACACTGTTTATAGGGATAAGTACAACAAATGCACTGAAACTTCTAGGAAAAGTGCACAGGTCATACTTAAAAAGGTATACAAGCCATTTTTCCCAAAACTCTCATCATATTCAAGGAGTTCTTTTATTGTCTGACCTCTAAAGTAGTTCAAAAAAACATTTTCATGGATGACAAGAAATCCATTTATATTGATCAAGTGTCATGGTGACAAAATGGTGTGTAACACTTGGTGATTCCACATGGCACGTCCTTACTAGTCCAACCGATTCCCAATAATGCCAACTATGAATGAGACATGGAACATCTTTAGGTTACCATGTCTAGTTGCTTATGTCAGTAGTATGAACTACGAAGCCAACACCTTCCATGTCATGCTTTGACCTTGAATTTTATTTTTTGTTGTTTTGGTTAAAATATTTAAACAATCATAACTTTTTCATAAAGACTTGGTCTGAGTTTTTTTCACACCATTTGAAAGGTCTCGCCGAGCTCTATGACTTTGTGTTACTTTTTTTGAGATTTACGAACTACAAATTTTGGGCCTTTCTATATCCTCTTGGATCAATCCTCCTAACTAAATGAATTTTGGACCCTGAAAGTTACATATAGATATCATACATGTTTTTTTTCTGATTTACAATAGAATGTGTACCCTTCACTACCTAGAAAAGGCCTAAAATATTACCATGTTATATTCATAGGTGATGTTATAAATTTCATAACTTCTACATGTTTTTTCCCACATATAGGGTCTTTGACAGCAACATGTGATTTACAATAGTGTTTGCACTCAACTGCTTCAAAAGGCTGACATCTCTTACCTAACCACGCTAATGATATCTCTTTTCGTAGTTACCTTTCTTCCTGTGTGGCTTCCTAGAGGGTTACAATGTGCTCCACTTTCTCATTTGTTGGTTATTTCACAAGGGATACTTTCTTCACAAGAGATTTCAAAGCTTCTAATACTTCTTTGGACATAGCTATGGATGGAACTTCTGATAGGTAGCTCTATGGTGCCCACTCTATTTGCAATAGGTGGATTTTTTTTCAATGTTTGTACTTTATTACCCTTCTTTTTCTCCTATTGCGAAGAAGGGTCTTCGTGCCTTGCCATCTTCTTAGTCAAAAAAACTTTCCTTGAATGGTTGTCATCAATGAAACATTGGTGAGGATAAATTGACTTAGCTCATCCTCTAAAATTCTCACCTCCATTTGGAGATAACTTGCAATCATGATTGTTGAAATGGTGTGATGTGCTCTTAGCCTGCATCGATTCAAGCTCACTACTTGATGACTCTCTTATTTTTGTGGATTGTATCTGATGTTGTAACCTTTTCTTCTCCTCTTCTTATTCTTGTAGCAGTCCTCTCAACTCAACATTATTCTCTTGAATTGTTTGGTTTATTTCCTTGATTTCTTGGATCCATGCATTCTTTAATGCCTTTCCCTTATTTCGTATAATCCCGATAGCTATGATATTCATATAATTGTCTAAATTAGAATCCAAGTCTTGTTTACCTGTATCAACAATTTTTTGCTTCCCTTTGCTACCAAATATCCTATGCTCTAACACATTATGAATTTTCTAGTAGTTCTCCTTATCATGCCCATATTTCTTGCAATGAGTGTAAGATGACATTCTTTCCCTTTTCTTTTTTCTCGTTGTCTTTCTTGTATTGTTGTTGTATTAATGATTTTCCCTATTTCAATATGAATTTCTTTCACATATGCTTCATCTAAATTAGAGGGATCAAACAATAACAATGAGTGATGAAGGTAATTGAGTAAAGCACAAACATATTTCATCAAAGCTTCTAGTGAGTCTAAAGGAACATTCAATTCCAATGCCTACTTCTTCAACTCTTCTAACAAAACTTTGTATACTCTAACCTCTACTCTATCTCAAATGTTTCCATTTCATCATGGTTTTTTTTTTGTAACACAATGGGTAAAATTTCCCTCTTAATACAAATGTAAATTCATACCATGACGAAATGAGTTTATCATTATGTTTGCTACCTTTCTAAAGTTTTCCCTCCCTCCATACAAGGATTGTTCCTTCTAGCCAAGAAATTCTAACTGGATCTCCACCCCATCCCCTTCAATCCATTTGTACATGAGAATGATATTTGATATTTCTAATCCATTTTTTAAACTTTTCCTCATTACGTACTCCATTATAAATGGGAAAATCAAATTTTACGTCTAATTTTAATAATGGCTTTTTAGAAACATTTTTCTCGGATGACCATTTGAATGATGAGAATGAGAGGAAGAGGAAGAAGAAGAACCTAAAATTGAATTTTAATATGGATATGGAGGCTTAGGAGGATATCCTCCAATTCCATGGTTAACCAAAGCATTATCCTCTGCTTTGGTTTTCTTGTTTTCCTTCTTGCCAATCTCTTCTTGTAATCTACAAATAAATTATCTACCATATCTGACATAGATGTCCTTCCTTTTTCAAATCTCATAATGAGAAAATAAATAATACATGCGACTTACATTGTTTTCCATGTCAAAATGATCCATAATATTCTCAAAGAATAAAAACCATAACACTATCAGGTCCATCTTGTCATTCTATAACTTTTAACTGTAAACATGACTAGCTTTTGAAAAGTGCATCTCTATCTTGAAATTCATGCCATGCATTAATGCCACATTTCATTTTCTGCCATCAGCCCTCAAATATGCTACTCATATCCAAATTTTGACTACTCTAGTGGACTCATATTCAAAAATGGAAAAAAATTGACTATAAATGTCATATGGTTTTGTCACCTTCACATCTAAACCCCTCAAAGAATATCAGCATTATCAAATGTGTGACAATAGCAAAATATTTTAGGGAATATTATTATATAATATTTTCGATATATTCCCTTGGTATATTTATTTAAATTTTTTATTTTCCTTAGTGCAAGTCCCCTATTTCCACATGTCGTGCTTGTACTTGTCCTCCATTATGCGAATGGGAATGGTTTATAAAATTTATTTGGGGCAAATATTTTAGAGAGAGCCAAAAAATATCATTACTAGCATGATATATTATAAACACTTGTTGGCTAGGTGTCCAGGGGTCAAACCTCGTGGGACCCCAATTTTAAGTTTAATTTGTTATCTAAATTGCAGGGATTAAAACCAACTCATCATTTGCAAAGTTTAATTAGAAAATTGGGGACTTCCACGTGGAAAAGACATATTGGGCCACTTCAATTTCCAAATGTTCCTATTTGTTGAGGACACATGGCATGTAAACATCATGACACATGGTTCATCTTGGTGACGCCACATGGCTTGTCTTTACTGGTCCAACTCATGCCCAATAATTCCAACTATGCATGACACATGTCATGTCCTCAAATTTCCACACCAACCTACTAATACTAATAGTACAAACTTCTATGTTAGCATTGGCCACGTCATCCTTTATCCTTGACTTTGACTATTCACTATTTTGGTAAAAATCTTCAAACAACCATAACTTTGTCATATGAACTTGGTTTTAGGTGTCAATTATGCCGCTGGAAAGCTCTTGTCACGCTATATGACTTAATGTCACCTTTTCTAAGTTTTGAGGACTTCAAAATTTGAGCCTTTTTGGATCCCCCTAGATCACTTGATGTTTTTAAGTAAAGAAGGCTTATGATCACTGATTTGTACATAGTTTGATCAAGTTCAAAAGACTCACCATCTTTGTTAAGTTTACAATCTGTAATAATAGGATCTACTGGGGCACAATTTTCCATTCCATATTCAATATTTCCTTAACATATTTGGATTGAGATATGAAGATTCTTGTTTCAAATTGACTGACTTATATTCCATGAGAAAAAGATAATTCAGCTACCATGAACATTTTGAATTATTTTTTCATATCATCCACAAAATTCTTTCTCATAGAATCATCATCACTTCCAAAGATAAAGTAAACCACGTATATAAGAATCAATAGTATATTACCTCTTTTAGTCTTGATGTAGAGGTTACTATGAATTGAGCCTCTATTGAAAACTTGTTGATGAAGATTATCATCGAATTTGGAGTACCATGCCCTCAGAGCTTGTTTAAGACTCTATAATGCTTTCTTCAGTCTGCATACAAAAAAAATCTCTTTAGTTGACTGAAATCCTTTTGGTTGTTCTACATAGACTTCTTCCTTGATCTCTCCATTTAAGAATGTTGACTTTATATTCATTTGATATTCTTTGACTTCTTTGAAACATGCAAAAGATAGGAACATTTTGATAGCTTATAGATAGGCTACCGAGGAAATTGTTTCATCAATGTCAATACCTTCAATCTGTGCACAACCTTTGCATAAAAGTCTCGCTTTATTTCTAACAACCTTCCCCATTGCATTAAGCTTTTTTTTATAAACCTATTTGATTCCAAGTACATTTTTATCTTTTGGTATTGGAATAATTCTTAAGTTTGATTCTTCCCAATCTAGTTTAATTCCTCTTTCATGGCATTAATACAATGCTCATCCTTGATAGCCTATGAAAAAATTATTTTCTTCATAAGTGACAAAAATGCTATGTTTTCTCGAGATAGTGTAGCAACAAGATTTCTTCTAGTTTCAACACCTACATCTCTATTCCTCAAAATTTGATCATCTAGATGATTTTTTTGTACATATCTTGTTCTTCTAATGCGGATTCCTGAAAGATAGATGTATTTGGTTGGGGTTAAGGAAGAGATTCATTATGTGGTAGTGTTTCATCTACTTTTACATTGATACTTTCAATAATTTCTCATGTTCTTTCATTGTAACATCTGTATAATCCTTTGTTTCGATAGGCATACTCAAGGAAGATTTGTTCATCTACCCTAGATTCAAATATCCCAAGTTTATCCTCTTTTACTTTAATGTAACATTTTCTTCCAAACACTTTGAAGTTCTCAATTATAACTAGTATCCTTTCCATAGCTCATACGGGGTTTTGGTGCTTTTAGTTCTAAATTGAGTCTTGTTTAGGATATATACAATTGTATTTATCACATCTCCCTAGAAATGAACTGGAAGATGAGCTTAAGAAAGAACGGATCTTGTAATATCTTGAATTGATATATTCTTCCTTTCAGCCACACCATTCTATTGAGGGGTCCTTGTGATAGATAAGTGTCTCTTAATTCAATGATGTTAGCATAATTAATTAAATTCATGTGAGGTAAATTCTCCTCCTTTATCTGTCCTTAAGCATTTAATTTTCAAGTCCATTTCATTTTCAAAAAGAGCCTTGAAAATCTTAAAATTCTCAAAATAAATATATTTTTTTTTAAGAAAACTAATCCAAGTCATTCTTGTGAAATCGTCAACAAACATCATAAAATATCTTTCACTTTTGAGACTTTGTGTCCTGGCTAGTCCATAAAGGTTTGTGTAAATAATTTCCAATGGTTGGGATGTTGAATATCCTTTTTCCTTGAAAATACTCTAGTTTGTTTCCCAATATGACATGCTTTGTAGACTTCATTGTGAGGTTTAGAAATTTTTGGCATTTCTTTAACAACTTGTGTTCTTATGATTTTTACTAGGTTGTCAAAATTTATGTGTCCCTATTTTTTATGCCACAACCAACTTTAGCCTATCTTCCCAATGCAACACTTTTAAATGTTTGATATTCAAAGGATATACACATTACTCTTCACCTTGATAGGCTTTTCTACCAACTTAACAGTGTCTAACTTTATGATTTCACACCTTTCAGAGTTGAATATAACATTAAAACCTTGATTAGATATATGACTGAAGCTTAAAATATTATGTTTTAATCCTTCTATAAGCAAGACATTATGGGATTTGGTTCTTCCATTTTCAATGTTGATTACTCATTTTCCAGTGATTCTTGCAAATACATTATTTCCAAAAACCTCCTTCTATCATCTTGGTGTTGATACACTTTCTTTGATCGACATAACACTCATTCTATTACTTTTGAGCATATAGTCTAAGACTACACTTTTCTTCCTTCTCCTTCCATACCTTGGGAGGAACCCTTTTTCTTCTTTGATTTACTTTACATTCCTTGGCCTTGTGCCCAAAATTATGAGTTATAAATCATTTGATATGATTTTAAAGGTAATATTTCCCATAACCACAATCATCTTCCTTATGACCAAATTATTTCTCCCATAACCACATAAATTCTATTATTGCTTGTCTAGTTGTAGCTAGAAATGCCTTGGCCTCCGTCCATTTTGCGACATAATACGTGCACACGAGGACGTAGGAATTACTATGACAAGCGTGTTGGTTGGCCCAATGAAGTCAATTGTGAATCTAGCAAAGGGTTCCAATAATAGTTTTGGTTGTAACAAAATCTTATCTTATTCCATAGGTCTTGCCATGCACTGGAATTTATCACATCTTTTTACATACGCCTTGGTGTGTTTGAAGGTGGTGGTTCAATTGTACTCTTTATGAAGTGCCTTGTATCCTTTTCTCTTATAAAAAATGTGTCCCCCACATAAACTATCATGGAAATATTTGATGATCTCATAGATTTCATCATCTCTTACACATATCTAAATAATGAGATAGTTTCCTGTGTAAAATAGATGACCATTGATCCATGGGAACCATCCAAATTGTCTCACAATATTTTGACATTCCATTGGAGAGAGATGGTGTGGAATCCTACCTATAGCCAAGTAGTTAGCGATATTTACAAACAATAAGGATTTTGTAGAAATTGGAAATAGATACTCCAGTAAAAAAGACTTCTAGGGGGGGCTCATTTTTATTAGATGGAAGCCTAGAGAGGAAATCAACCATAACATTACATTTTCTTGGTTATTCTAGAATGGTGATATCATATTCTTTTAGTAACAATAACCATCCAGTAGCTCTGCCATTGGTAATTTGTTTATTCATTAAATAATTAATAGAAACATCGTCAATATGTAAAACTATTGCATAACTTGTAATGTAATGTTGGAATTTATTGATTCCATAGATAACTGTAAGCAAATATTTTTTAGCTAACATATAGTTTAGTTCTATTGGTGAGAAATTCTTACTGACATAGTAGATCACATATTTGTTTCCTTCTTCAAGCTTTCCTAATATGGCTCCTATGATAGCATCTAAGGAATCTGCAGAAATATGGAATGTGGGGGACTAACTAAATCCTCTTAAAACAAAGGCTTAGACACGTTGGACTTTAACTCCTCAAAAGAATGCTCACATTTTTCTATCCATGAAAACTCTGAATTTTTAATTAGTAAAGAAAATAATGAATGAACAATTTGTGAAATATTTTCAAGGAAATGTCAATAATAACTAACATGTCTAAGAAAACTATGTATCTCTTTTGTGAATGAGGAGTGGGAAAGCTTAATATTACTATAATATTTGCTAGATCCACTTTCATACCCTTTATTGAGATATGGTTCTGTAACACACTGCCATCAATTAACATCATTTGACATTTTAAATTACTAAGGGACGCATTGGATTCCCTACACCTTATTAATGTTTTCTCTAAATTAGCTAGTGCCTCATAAAACACATCATAGTAAGTCATGAAATCATCCATACATATATCCATGCAGTCATGTATCAGATCAAAGACAATAGCAATTACAACTTAGTGAAAGGTGGCAAGGGTATTACACAATCCGAATGGTAAGACGCAAAAGGAAAATTCTCTCCCCCCCCCGCCCCCACCCCATGCATAAGTAAATGTAGTCTTGTCTTGGTCATTAGGTGCAATTTGTATCTAATTACAATTGTTGAACCCATTGAGGAAAGAAAATTATTTCTTTCTTTCTAAGGTGTCAAGGACCTAGTTGATGAAGGCAAACGAGAAATGTTCTTTGTGGGTTTATTTATTAAGTTCTCAAAAATCTCTACAAATCTCCATTTTCCATTTTTCTTGGGTATAATGACAAGAGGAGAGGCCCATTGACTATTAGAAATTGTGTAGATAAAATTGGTGGTGATCAATTTCTATAGTTCCTCCGTTACTATGTCTCTTATTGATGGGGTTGGAAAATGGTCGTAGATTATTTCTTATATTATATTATACATACAACATATACATACATACATATACATTCATATACATATATACATACATACATACATACATAGATATATATATATATATATATATATGTATATGTATGTATGTATATATGTATACGAATGTATATGTATGTATGTATATGTTGTGTGAAAAATTTTGGATGGATCACCTTCATGTCTCAGTAATACCAAACAAATGCATAAATGTGATTTTGTATCACCTTGATCAATCACTTTCTCTGTTGTTCATTCAATCCTCAGTTGATGTTCGAGGTTTGACCATGCCCAACTTCTATAGCTTCCATAGTGGAATCATGATATTTTTTAGATGAAGGCACATACTCTATCGATGAAGTGTTTGTTGACATAGAAGAATCTTATGTATTTGGGCGAAAAATATGATCAAGAGTGTGGGAATGATTTGAGAAACAAGGGGAAGCTATGAAATCATTGATTTAATCATCCTTTGTTTTCTCCTGTATAGCCATGTATTTATTTATAGAGAGGAATTGATGAACTTATCCCTATTCATCACTATCCTCCTCTTTAGTTAAAATAGGTATTTCTAAATCTATGTTAGGATTGCTAGGAGGGTGGTCCTACAATTAATGTATGCATCAACAAGTGAATGAATAAGGTCTCCCTAGAATCAGAAGATTCCCACCCAAAGAGGTTTTCGGCTAAAAATTCATGAAATATGTAGGGTATTCCCCTGAATCCACTAAAACTACTACATCCTCTAATATTCCTTCTAGTTTGATGGTGGATCTACAAGTGAGTTATAGCATAGTGGAGGTTTGTATAAGACCATAGAGTCTTAATACCTCCACAGTTTCATGTGTGATGACATTAATGGAAAGACCCAAATACATAAGATTCTTCTATGTCAACAAACACTTCATCGATAGAGTATGAGCCTTCATCTAAAAAATATCATGATTCCACTATGGAAGCTGTAGAAGTTGGGCATGGTCAAACCTCGAACCTCAACTGAGGATTGAATGAACAACAGAGAAAGTGATTGATCAAGGTGATACAAAATCACATTTATGCATTTGTTTGGTATTACTGAGACATCAAGGTGATCCATCCCAAATTTTTCACACAACATATACATACATACATATACATTCATATACATATATACATACATACATACATACATACACACACACACGCACACACACACACACACACATATATGTGTGTGTGTGTGTGTGCGTGTGTGTGTATGTATGTATGTATGTATGTATATATGTATATGAATGTATATGTATGTATGTATATGTTGTGTGAAAAATTTGGGATGGATCACCTTCATGTCTCAGTAATACCAAACAAATGCATAAATGTGATTTTGTATCACCTTGATCAATCACTTTCTCTGTTGTTCATTCAATCCTCAGTTGATGTTCAAGGTTTGACCATGCCCAACTTCTACAGCTTCCATAGTGGAATCATGATATTTTTTAGATGAAGGCTCATACTCTATCGATGAAGTGTTTGTTGACATAGAAGAATCTTATGTATTTGGGTGAAAAATATGATCAAGAGTGTGGGAATGATTTGAGAAACAAAGGGAAGCTATCAAATCATTGATTTAATCATCCTTTGTTTTCTCCTGTATAGCCATGTATTTATTTATAGAGAAGATTTGATGAACTTATCCCCATTCATCACTATCCTGCTCTTTAGTTAAAATAGGTGTTTCTAAATCTATGTTAGGATTGCTAGGAGGGTGGTCCTACAATTAATGTATGCATCAACAAGTGAATGAACAAGGCCTCCCTAGAATCAGAAGATTCCCACCCTAAGAAGTTTTGGGCTAAAAATTCATGAAATATGTAGGGTATTCCCCTGAATCCACTAAAACTACTGAATCCTCTAATATTCCTTCTAGTTTGATGGTGGATCTACGAGTGAGTTATAGCATAGTGGAGGTTTGTATAAGACCATAGAGTCTTAATACCTCCATATTTTCATGTGTGATGACATTAATGGAAAAACCCAAATGGATCAATGTGTTAAGAATAACATTGTTCTTAATATGCTCATTAACCATTTGGTTGTCAGGGTTAGAATACTTTGCTACCAAAACCCCACCCATCATTAATTTTGACAATTTCCCCATACTATGGATAGTTTGAGGGTATTTCTTCTTTCTTGTAGGTTTCCACGAAATAAGTTTCCTAATCTATGTTGGCAGTAATGCTTCCATGAATTCTAAGTTGTCTTGAGTTGTATTGTGTGAGTTCCTAGGTTAATAGGTGTACTAGCTATTTTTAGTAGTCTAGATCCACCATTCTCAAATCTAGAAAGATCATGTATTCCTATATATGTAATGTCTGTGAGATCAATAAGATATATTGTGTTTGGTGTTGTGTTTAATGGATCTTTCTGCTTTCTCTCTATTTTCTAACTTGGTATCAGAGCTAGATCTGGCTTGATTCCCTCATGGTAAAGTGAGGAAAATGTGAGAGAGTCTTAAGTGTTATTGTTTTGTACATATATAAATTAATATAACTGTGCTAGAGTTGATTTATGTTGTGAGATTTTATTTATCCCTATTTATATCTATGTGTGAGTGTTGTTTTTCAGATTTGATATAAGTGAGATTTATTTCTCCCTATTTATATCTATGTGTGAGGGTTGTTTTTCAGATCTGGTATATTTACAAAGTTGGCTGATTTTATTGGTTACCGTGTTTGTGGAATAAAAATTCATTTTTTTCCATTGTTGAATTAACTAGCCGATTTTCCTTGGGTAGCTTCAGAGTTCCTCTTCGGACATTTCATGTGGACAACAGGTCGATCAGTCTCAGATTGTTTATGCAGAGTGGTGATTAGCCCCTTGATTCTTGCAGCATATAGTTGTGGATCATTTGATTTATTTGGTCGAGCTAGGGGTGGTGTGGAATACAACAAGATTGATTTAAAAACTTTCTTCCTTGGATATTGTTTTAAAGACAAATGCATGAAGTGGGCACATCTCTATTGATTTGTGAAAATGTTAATTATTTTTTTTACCTTTGTTTTAAGGTTATTTTAATAAATGGTTTGAGATATACTTGATTGGTGTGAGGAGTTTTAATTTATATGGAAAAAAGAGTAATTGTGGGTATAAATTTTAAGGTAAAAAGGAGTTTTTGGTTAGAATAAAATGATGCAGAACCACAAAGGACAAACCAACTATTCAATAGAGTAGTGTGACCCGTCGTGCTCTGGGAACATTATTCATAGGTAGTTCTTAATAAGGTCAAGCTCGTGTGACTCGTCGTGCTCCAAGAGTTTAAGTACAGGTTATTTTATATGGTCAAGTTGTAGAATTGTCTACTGAAGACATTCTATACCCAGAATGTTATCGTAGATAACTCATGAAGGCTATGGAGGGCCGTGGATTCACAAATGGTGGAAGTTCCATAGGATGGTTCAGTATTGAGACTAACCCGTTTCACTCTCGAAGGTTAAGAAGCATCACTTCTGCAAATCTCATAAATGATGGTCAGAGGCAGTTACATTTTAAATGGAGATCAAGTGACAACTCGAATATGTGGTGGTGAAAGAGCGTTTTTTGCAAGGTTCTATAGTGGATGTGGGTGTTGATGATGACCATATCAGAAAAATATGATCAAGATTTATTTATTGTCATAATCTGGGTTTTTTTATATTTTCTACATGTAAGCATTAAGGGAGGGTGTTGGAAGTAATGCTTCTATGACTTCCAAGTTATCCTGAGTTGTATTGTGTGAGTTCCTAGGTTAATAGGTGTACTAGCTATTTTTAGTAATCTAGATCCACCATTCTCAGATCTAGAAAGATCATGTATTCCTATATATGTAATGTCCATGAGATCAATAAGATATATTGCGTTTGGTGTTGTGTTTAATAGATCTCTCTGCATTCTCTCTATTTTCTAACTATCCCTTTAGAATGAATTGATACATATTTCATGTCTTGAAGTAGTGGTATTTTTAAAAACATTTTTGAGTTCCCCCAAGAGATCAAACTTGGGTTGACTAATAAGATTTTGTTGGCCTAATATTACATGGTAAGGTAGAATCTTGGGTCTATGAGGTTGAGGTTTAGGGGTTGAATCCTATCCTAATTCTTCATTCCAAAACTCTTTGTTTATATCTTCAATAGAGACTAAAGGTTTTTGGCTAGGGTTGTAACATCCCCTAATTTATTTCCTATGTAAATAAAAAATAAGACCAAGGCCATGGGACACATATTCGAAGCTGAATTTTGGGAAAAAAAATAGTGATGGGAATCACTTGTGATTAATTAATGGCTATGGAAATTGGGAAAGGTGTTGGAAAAGGAAAAAAGGAATTAATTGTCATTTATTCATGAAAATAAAGGAATATAGGAGACAAGGGAGATGAATGGTCACAAATTTGCAAGAGATGAAAATTGAATGAAAAGTGAAGGAAAATAAGAAAAATAGAGACCTCAATGCTAAAAAGGCTTATGAGGATCAGTTGCTAGCTTTTGGCAGTTGATGTTTGGAGCCCTCTTCTATTCTCTCATTATCTTATACTCTTGCACACTTAGAGTATTCTTTGATCATTCTTGGAGCACTTTTGGATACATTGGATTTAGATAAAGAAGGTAAAGGAATGGAGGTAAGTGCAAGGGAACAAGTGGATGAACAGCTACAACTATATCGTTCTTTAGGTAAAAGGTTGCATGTGTGATTTCCTTGTTGATTTATGGATGCATGGTATATTCATGTGGTATTTTGGTTATGTCATATCAATGAAATGGAGGATGGCCTGGATTAACAGTGGTTTTAGCCTTTCCTTACAATTTCCTAGATAGCCATGGTGTTGTTGGTTTTTCTGTTTGATTTTTTTTATTAGTGCTCACAATTCCTTATGGTTGTGGGTTGGAAGAAACACTTTGGAAGCCCTAGAATAACTTGGGTTGATTTAGTAGTCTTCGAGACTATGTTGGGGCAAACACTTTGGATCCCCTGGTGGGTTGAGTTACTAGTCCCTGGATTTGGGTTGGACAAATGCTCTAGAGCCCTGGAACATTGTAGGTTGAATTACTAGTTCTTGGATCCATGGACAACTTGGGTAGAGACTAATATTTTTGGTGTTAGTGATTTCTGACCATGAGGTGGAATCATTGGTAAAGGGTTGAGGTGGTTTGGCCTCTAGAAGCCCTAGTTTGATTTTTTTCCTATTTATTCCATGATATCCCACATTCGTGTTTGGAATATGGCGTGGGGGTGATTATATGAAAGAGAGATTTGGTTTAGCCCAATCTATGGTCAGCTGGTACGTGGAAGACCCTGACTTGGTTGGTATTTTTATATTTTACTATGCGATATTTTTCTATTGTGATTTATGTATACCTGTAGCTTTTATGTTGCCGATATTATGGCTAGGTTTGCATGGTTTCCATGTTAGTGATTTTCTACTTATATGCTGGTTATATGATGTGTATCATCTATGGCTATTGTCATGAATGGTTTAGATATTAATTGGTTTATGAATGTGTTGTCCAATAAGTGTTTTTGTAGCTATGTGAAGAGGGAATAGGGCCTTCTCATTGATTCATTAACGAATCTCATAATTTTATGATCAGATATGCATTCATGACCTATAGCTTACATGTTTTTCATGCGTTTGACGAAATGTTAGTTATGTCCTAGGCAGTCTAGGTCAAGTTTTTCCTTCAATTTTATATGTTTAGATTTGTTTTCATGTCATTAATGATTCTAAGAAGTTTCAGGAAGTTCTATGTAGTGGTTTGGAGGCTGACTCGAAATTGAGGCTCAAATCTCAGAACCACATTGTCTGAACTAGACAATGTGGGTCAAAACCACACTAAGGCATGCTTGTGAGTGCGGTTGGAGGCCCTCAACCACATGGAGGCCTTTTCATGCATGCACTTGGGGATACGTTGTGTGGAAAGGAGCCTCAATGCAAGGTTTGGTCACCTAGGGTGGTTATTTGGCCAATGAGTGTCCCTGTAGCCCTATGTAATGTTGTGAGTTGTCAGCTAGTGGTAAATTCTAGGCCCCACTTCCTCAAATAGAGCTAGGATGTTGGGTCATGTCGTAGTAACTCTTCATCTCATGTTTACCCTAGTAGGCTAGTGAAACTCGATAAATGTTGGAGGGATGGTTACCGATTGGTATCACAACTTCCAAGTTCAAGCACTTGGACTGGATGGGTGGAATGTGTTTTTCATGCATGCATGTTAGTTTTTTATGTGTTCGATATGCATGCATTATGATGGTAATTGTTGTAGTTGTGTCATCTTGTAGGGGTTGATTATGTCGATGTTGAGATGATTGATATGTTGACTTCATTATATATACATATGTTTTGCTAATCGATATTGATTATGTAGATGAGATAGCCTCCCCTAAACTTCACTAAGGTATGCTAATCATGTTTATATTTGGTTTATCTAAAATCATATGTTTGCAAGAAGTAGAAGGTCATGATGACAAGAAAAATTGTGGACTACGGTTGACGTGACTCTCCCTATAGATCACATGACCAACATGGTGATGAGTACTCCCATCACATAGAAGATACAATGAGAAGTTTGAAAGCAGAGGTCATAAGTGGAAAGGACAATAATGACAGGATCATTCAATCATAGGAAAGACATTCCAAGGAACATGAGAAGCAAGAGGAAGCTAATGCGGTCATCCTTTAGAGTTTATCAGATTTGTAGAGACAAGGACAATTTAGGATCAATCATGGATAGGAAGAAAGGACTAATGAGTCATATGGTAGTAGGTCTCAATCAGGATACAAATTTCATAGGGATGACACAGTTAGAGATGTTAGGTTGTTGGATACAGCTGACAAGAGGGTAAAAAACATGGTTCTATTCTATTTCTAGTTCAGATAAACATTATCTTCATCACCGTCACCATCTGTATAGGAGGAGTGAGAAGCAGTACTTGCGAGAGGAGTTCAAGAAAGTAAAGCCTCCTACATTTGATAGAGAAATGAAGAAGTCACAAGATGCAAATGCTTGGTTTCTTGGGATGAATAATTTTTTCAGATTGCATGATTATTCAGAAAATATGAATTCCATGATAGCTAATTTTAGTCATAAAGGAAAAGCAGACATTTAGTGGGAAGATGTAAAGAATTTTAGAGGCATTTGAGAAGAAGATCTAACTTAGAGTGGGTTTGAGAGACTTTTCATGAAAAAGTATCTATCTAAAAGATACTATGATGACAGGGCAAAAGAATTATATGAGTTGAAGATGAGATCTATGACCCATGAGGAGTATACTAGAAGATTCTTGGAGTTGTTGATATATGTTCCTTATCCTACGGAGGAGAAAGAAAAGATTCAGAGATTCATCAGGGGGTTTTAAGTATCATTGAAAGACATGATTAAGTTTAATGAGCCTAAATTGCTGGAGGAATCCATCAAGAAGTTGAAGCATTGTTATCAACAACCAAAGCGCAAGACTGATTCTATGTAAGATTGGAAGGGTAATGAGAAGAATCAAGGAGATTGGGCTACGAAGAGAGGGTAACCTCAAGATACATATGACAAGGAGAATGCATCACCATATAATAAATTCAGTTTTGTTGATAGAGGACAAGTATTTCATTTTGAGGAGTAGAACAAGGGTGATGGAATGAAGACTTTGCAGTGTAGGAATTGTGGCAAGGATTTTCACAGGAGAGAAAGTTCACAGCATCAGGGTGGCAGACCACATATTTATAGTGCTAAGGAGGCAAAAAAAATTTGGGATGTTGGATAGATTACTGGATTTATGCAACATTGGATAATAGGTAGGCTGATCATCAAGAATCTATTAACGACACGGAAGGTAAGCTTTGTGACCAAGTTGTTTCTATTTTGATTGACCCTGGATCTCACTATACTTATATCAGCCATGACTTGGTCGATAAGTGTGGTTTGGATAAATTAGTGAATGAAAAGTATTGGTTGGTGCAGTTGGCTACAAGTACTAAGAAAAGAGTTCATCATTGGGTAAGATATTGTGCATGTTAGTTGAAGGGTATGTCTACATTAGCACATCTAAATGTACTTCCGTTGGGATCATACAATATGTTGTTGGGTATGGATTGGTTGTAGATTCACGAGACTAAGATATATTTCTATGATAATGATATTGAGTGCTTGGATGATGAGAAAGATAATATAATCTTATAGGGTAAGAATAATCCTACATTAGTGAGAATGATTACAACTATGCTAGTAAAATGCAGTGGAAATACAGGATGTGTATTGCGTACAGTTCATATTTTCAGTAAAAAAGGGAAGCATGTTGAATTCTTGAACATGCATTCAATTTTGCAACAACTTAAGGATGCATTTTCAGCAGATATTTTAGGGTTACTGCCTCATGAGGAAGTGCAATTTTCTATTAAGTTTATGCCTAGAGGAGCACCAACATCAAAGGAACCTTATAGGATGAACACTCCAGAGTTAGTGGAACTAAAGTTGCAGTTGAAGGAAATACTTGATAAGGGACACATTAGGCGAGGTATATCACTTTGGGGTACACTAGTGTTGTTTGTGAAGAAGAAGAATGTTAGTCTTAGGTTGTGCATTTATTACAGGCAATTGATGAAGGTGACAATCAAGAACATGTACCGTTTACCATGGATTGATGACTTGTTTTACTAGTTGAAGGGAGCAGTGATGTTCTTGAAGATCGATTTCATATCGATTTCATATCAAGGTATCATCAAGTACACATCAAAGAAGAGGACATCCACAAGAATACGTTTCGAACCAGGTATGGGCATTATGAGTTTGTTGTGGTTCCTTTTGGCTTGACTAATGCTACAAATACTTTCATGCGTTTGATGAATAGTGTGTTGTGTCCTTATCTATGCAAGTTTGTGATAATATTCATTGATGAAATATTGATATATTCTAAGAATGAGGAAGAGCGTGAAGAAGATCTAGCAACAATGTTGAGATTGCTAAGAAAGCATCAGTTGTATGACAAGCTTGGTAAATGTACTTTCTTTTAGACATAAGTTCACTACTTGGGGCATGTGGTTTCTAGGGAAGGTGTAGCAGTGAAGCCATAAAAGATTAGAGCTATCATGGAGTGGGAAACTCCTAGGAATGTGGATGAGGTCATATCATTCATAGGACTAGAAGGTTATTACAGGAGGTTCATAAGGAACATCTCACAAATTTACTATATCATTACATCGTTGTAGGGAAAAGGGAAGAAGTATGAATGGACAAAGGAATGTGCAACTACTTTTGAGGATTTGAAGTAATTACTTACAAATGGTCTAGTTTTAAAGATTGTAGATCTAGAAAAAGTTTTTTTCGTATATTAAAATGATTGCAAGAGAGGACTTGGTGGAGTCCTAATCTAGGAAGGACAACTAGTATGCTATGAGTCAAGGAAATTCAATGGGCACAAGAAAAAATATGTGACGCATGGTCTTGAGTTGGGAACGATTGTCCATTCATTGAAGATGTGGAGACACTATATTCTTTTCAGGAGGCTCATTTTGATGAGTGGTCATACTGGGATGAGGTATTTGTTTGACCAACCTAATCCAAATGCCAGGAAAGCTAGGTAGCTGGCTATGCTCAATGAGTTTGACATAGAGATCAGGTACATTAAGGGTAAAGAGAACATGGTTACAGATGCTCTTAGTAGAAGAGTGCAAGTAAATCACATTGCAAATATGAGTTCATATGGGAAATATTTATAGGAGAAGATATTGCAGGGAGGATAATAAGATGACAAGTACCAACAACTTAGGCATATGTTACAATATCAGGGTATGGGTGAATAGGATGTGGATTATCATCTTACAGTAGACAGTTTATTTATGTAACAAGCCCAATGGAATGAATCATAGTTATAGTTAGTTAGAGAGTATGTAAAGCTCACATTAATAATTGTAAGTGGTTGACCCACATTAGAAAAAGGGACCACACTTAGCTGTAAATGGGCCATAGATAATGAATAAAGTGGCTAAACCGTGTTATGCAAGGGACCACTTAGGGTTTTGGATGTAATTTAGCTATAAATAGTCTTAGATAGTAAAGGAAATATAATCAAGTCTTATTGTAATCAAGCTCTGCTCTGTGGGAGTTTGGCCCCTCGAAGAGGCAAGTGAACATTGAACCTATTTCTGAATAATAAAATACTTGATGTTTTTCTCATTATATTCTTTGTTTTGGGCTGTATTTCTTCACATTTCTGGTATTCTAGAATTTCTTGCAGGTCAAGATCATAACAAGTGGTATTAGAGCACTTTCCATGGCTGATTGTACCTCCAATTTTCACAGATTGTTTTTTAAGCTGGAGATGTGTTCCAATGTCTTTAAACCACCAGATCTGTCATTGAGCGCAAAAACCTACGGATTTGGGGAGGCATTCATGCAGGAACTCCAAGAGGTGTTCATTCTTGTTGGAATCCCTTGTAACCGCTATGGGTACCCCTTCAAGTAGTAGCACATTAGATAGAATTGTGCATGGACTACACTTCCACGTACCCATTGGTATATCAGAATCCCCCTAGAATCACCTAAAACCTAGCCTTAGATAATCCATCAGTCGTCTTGCTACTACAATACAATGAGAACTATACCAAGGGAGATTACTCATGCATAAGATAGGGTAGTTAGGTAGTATAACTAAGTGTTACGCAGTAATTTGTCACCGTCGGTCACCGTCCTTGTCGCACCCCCACTGTCACACATTGGAGGACACATTTACGGACCTGTGACCAGTGACAT
>APFE031713953.1:2577-13742 GCA_000404065.3 Pinus taeda
TTGGATGATACAAATGAAAAGACCTCCTTTCTATATATAGGAGTCTAAGGGGTCATAACATAATCAGAGCCTACATAACAATAATAATGTAGGGGCACAATAATAACAATAGTGGGCCTCTATGGGGCACAATAGTAACAATATGGGCACAATAGGGGCACAAAAATATTAATAAGGGGTACAACTACAATAGTAATGGGGTAATCACTAGTATTATGGGGACCCAACATAATTCCTCGATCAGTGGAGCAAATCAAGGACACATTCTCCAATTAGTGGAGAAATAATTGCATGTTCTCACAAAGACTTCAAGTTTCTTTTCCTTAACTAATTAACTCATGGAGAATTAATTAATTAATTAATATTCCAAATTGTTAGTAAGACCAAATTCGAATTTACTTCCTATAGATAGACTAGGGACTGCTATAAATAGGAAGGGACCCAAAAATGCTATTTTTAGACGATGCTATTTTTAGTAGTTTCACCTCTCACCCAAGGTGGCCAAAATGCTCATTAACCAAATTGTTATTTTTAGAAGTGCTATTTTTACCAGTTCTATTTTTAGCACTTTCTAAATTTAGCATTTCTTGTTGCATATTTTTCAACACTCCCTCTCAACAAGAAAGGCTTCCTCTTGAACCCGATCATGTAACTCTGGAATGTTCTGCACGCAACTCATCTACCAAGTGTGGTTGCTCCAGCAACACTCGGAACAAAAAAATTCCCAACTGACCTCTCTGTTGGGCTAGAAACATACTCTTATGCTGAAGCTCTACTTGCTGCTGACAAGTGCTCCCTCTCTGACCTCTGCACTACTGCAACATCTCCATGTATCTCGCACCGTTGCACCCTTCTTTGTGCTACCCTGCACTGTGCAACACACTTGTGCCTCTCTCATTACTGCAACCTGCATCCTTTGCATTGTCCTGGGATTCCCTGCACTGTAGCTCTCTCTGCCGCTACATCCGCATCTGTCTCTACCCAATCAGTTAGTTCCTACTACTCCACATTGGGGCTCCTGTAGCAAGGTCTCATCCAAGAGGTTGGGTATCTCAAGGATCTTGCCCCTCCTCCTTGGGACAATCACTCTATATCGCCCCACTTCCTACATGAAGGTATGGCTGCATGTGATTCCTCTGCCCACCTAGCTCGACGTTTCCCCCTACTGGAGGTCTCTGCATGAGTAGATGTCTCTACTCGATCTCCACTCAGCTTCCCTTGTTGTGGCTGCTCCACAACCTCCTGAAGCTGCTGCACCAATCATGGATCCTCCACAATTGTTTGAGACTTCTTCTGGCTCTGCATGTTGAGAGGTAATTTACTCTCCCTCTCAACCACCAAGTATCTAACCTTTGCCTTGCTCCTCAAGGCTTTGAATGCATATTGTACCTCAAGTGCATACAGGTTCGTGGCTAGCACACCAATCTATTTCCACTTTCCCACCGTCACGAATTTTTTTAGAAAAAGAGCTGATTGTAAATCAACGATGTCTCCCTCATCCAAACTCCGATTCAATTGATTTTTATTTTTTTTTATTTTGGGTATTTTTCTGCAAGGAATCCAAATCTGCTATTTATTTCTGAAAAAATTGTACATAAATTTTCAGATATTCTCTGCACACTCTCGGCCCAAAACTCAAAACTTTGAAATCTCCTCTCAGTATACTATTCTACCTTGATCACCTGTGCTCTGATACCATGTAGAATTTTTCTACAAATCAGCTAGCTCTGATACCATGTAGAACTTTTTCTACAAATCAGCTAGCTCTAATACCATGTAGAAATTTCCCACTTGTAGATCGCCTAGTAATGCAATGTACTAAAGAAAAAACCTTGATCTACTTCTACAAACAATTTAGTGGAAGCTTAATCAACCATGAACAACATCAATATGAACACATATAACTGATAAGAAGGAATCAATCACACATAACACAAAAGAATTTACCCAGGTAAAGCACCTACCTAAAACCCCATCTCTGTATTATCATACAAGTGGAAATATAGTCCGGGTTACACAAAGCCTTAGCTCGGAAGCTATCTAGCTCTCAGTAGAATCCCTCTTCTACTCATAGACAGCCAAAGGCTTCTCACAAACCTTCTCCTCTACCCTCCAAGCCTCCTATTTCTATGCACAGTTTTTCCTAGTTCCTCCAACTGCAACCCGTGTGATTCTCACCTCACACACAACACTGACCTCTGAAATAACTACACAAACCTAAAGGAGATAAATCCTCATCATGGATGAGATTCCTTTATAGGAAAAATATTCATCCAAATGATAGTACATTGTCCCTTCTTTGATCTCAACTGGGTCTCTGACAGAACTAACATGCATCAGTTATCCATGAGTGAATACACAATTATCTGAAAACAATAGTTGTCACATGCATGTAAGCATCAACAAACTATATTTCATTAATTTAACAACTTGTTAAATTAATCTAACTGAACTTGACTAAGTTAAACTAAGTCAACTGATCCTCTTAATATAGAACTCATCCTTAATTCCTCAATCAGTGGAGGAAATCAAGGACACATTCTCCAATTAGTGGAGAAATAATTGCATGTTCTCACAAAGACTTCAAGTTTGCTTTTCCTTAACTAATTAACTAATGGAGAATTAATTAATTAATATTCCAAACTGCTTGTAAGACCAAATTCAAATTTACTTCCTATAGATAGACTAGGGACTACTATAAATAGGAAGGGACCCAAAAATGCTATTTTTAGAAGATTCTATTTTTAGCAGTTTCACCTCTCACCTAAGGTGGCCGAAATGCTCATTGGCCAAACTACTATTTTTAGAAGTGCTATTTTTAGCACTTTCTTAATTTATCATTTCTTGTTGCACGCTTTTCAATAGGAAAGAGAGCTACCGACATATGATGGATTGATAGATGTGGATGAATTATGAATAAATTTGAAAGTGCAGTACTAGAACAGAAGCGGTTCGATGCGTTGAAATGGGCACTGCGCGAAACACCCGCGCTATGGTGGGGTACACATCAAGCCAACTTTAAGGATTGGTATGGATGTAGAAGGATGATGCACCTATGGTTTGGAAGCCCCCAGCTTCGAATGAGAGTTGAGCAGCCAAGATGGAGTAGCTTGCGTGCCCACCTAGGTTGATGGGTACAAACATGTGTTGTGTAGCCCAGTCAAGCACACCCCAAACTAAGGATCGAAAATTGAAACAACACGCAGTAGTAGGAAAGGTGACGCGCACCACAAACGTTCGATGTAGAAGCATTCAAGAAGGTGAGTGGAGTACTGAAGATAGTGCACTAGGCGAGGTGAATTTATTGGCACCTGGGCATACCAATGGTCCAATGGGCCTATAAGACCATGTGCAAAAACCTGGGTGCGGAAATGATTCCGAAGCTGAAGAGCAGATTCGAGACCATAGTTTTGGAGGAAAGGAATCCTCATGAAATAGCTCCCACAGTACCAGGACGAAGGAATTATGCAGCCGTGGGAGGACGAACATATGCAGATTTAGGAGGCCATTCGGTGAGGGAACCTTAAGCTTTGTGAACTCGAAGAAGATCGGGTACGAATGAGGCAGAAAAGCATGTTATTAGACGCAGAGATCAAAAGACTGGAAAACAAAATCGCGCAAGCATGTTGCGTCGATAATCTAAGAATGACATGACAAGATATGAGAAACCGTATTGCTACATTAGAAGATGGTCGCCGAGCATTTGTGACTCTGCTACCATGGTTGTGACCACACCTTACCAAACATAGTAACCAGGGGAGCACACTGCGTAAGGAGGAACATGCGGCGATGAATGTCACAAGGGTAATTGAGGGGTACCCGTGGGTCGGGCTGGAAGGTGAGTTAAAGCCTTGCATAGGTGGGGCGACCACCTGACTATCCATAGGGAGCACAGTCTCAGCACTCCAAGTAGTTGAAAGAGAGCGCGGGACTATAAAAGAGTTTGCGAAGGAGCTGCACGATTTGAAGGGTACACGCAGGATCAATATGTCATAGGGGTCACTCCCGTGCATAGGGGGCTACGCTACCGCACGGGTAGGCTTGGAGGTGACCGTTGGTGTCACTGCTCATGAAAGATGTCCAATTTAAGGTAAAGAGGAGCGGGTGGTAGGAAATTAAGACACAAATTAAGCAATAGATTTGGGACGATCTGCCACTAAGAAGGCATTAATGACTCAGAAGTGGGGGTAATGGTCAAATTCAAATTCAAAAGATGCTATAAAATCCCCAGGGCTAGCCACGAGGCAACACTTGGTTGTGTGAGAATTGAGTAATTACAAAGCAGTGAGCACCACATACTCTTACCACCCTTGACTATAGACACAATGACTACTGCCAAAACAACAGTGCGATTCGCCGAAGATACTATGGAGCCCATATGACCCATGAGGAGCCTGGAGAGGCAACAGTTGCACTAGAAGTTCCAAAATCACCATGAACGCCGCAACCGAAGAAAGATAAGAAAACTATGGGCCCAGTCTGTGTATCCCCAAGAAACCCACAATTTCGAAAATTGTCAATGGCAGATAAGGGAAAAGCCGTCATGTCGAATCAGATGAAGAGGAGGAAGACTTGCAAGCTTTAATCACTCAATTTTAGGCACAAGACGATGTGGTAGAGGATGTCTCACCAATGCCTTCCACAACAAAGTTACCTACGTACATCCCCTCGTGGAAAGGGAAAGCCAAGATACTGAGAGACCTGGAGGCCACGAAGAGTGTGCTCCAAACCCCGCTCCTCCTTGATGGAATAAGGTTTGAAGGTCCACCCTTGGGACAAGTACCTACCATGAAGTTCGAATATTGGGACCTCGCAGAAAGTGAGAAGTTCCCACACCTGGCCATGGAGAGTTTAATGAAGCATAAATGGTTGCGTGGTGTGGAGAAGACTGGGTTACTCCATCTGCGATGGATACCCCACTACCACCGCACGCCTATCACCATTTTTGTCATCAGGCAGCTGTTGTTCCTGGTGCATGATTGGTATCTCTGGCTGGAGGAGCATGTTCCCATCACGACCGACCTAATTCATAGAATTTCTCGACTGCCCTTAAAAGGAAACAACCCCTCAACCATAGCGGGAAAAAGCAGTGACCTAACCCTCGCAGAAGCTATGAAGGCCAAGTATAAACTAGAGAAGAAAAATTGGGGTTACCCAATAACAAGCATTAAGGACAAAGGGGTGTGCGTAGCCACCGCGCTGCTATCCGACAAGTTGATGAGGAAATGAAGCGTCGATGAAGCACTGGTGTCTATGATTATGATGGCGGAGCAGTGCACGGAGGGGGTATAGTTCAACTGGGTGCAGTTCCTCTACGAGGAGTTTCAAACAAACTACAAGGAGCCCAGGAGTAGGGTAAGACCTTCCACTATGCATGGTTTCTCTTATCCATCTTATTGGTTGTAGGGGAACTGCCGGAGGACAACTGGTTTTCCAGTATTAAGGACGATCTGCCTGAAGCCGTGAGGTACACCTCACTTTGGGCTACAAAAGGCATGAAGAGGATTCACGAGACAAAGGTTTTTTGGGTGTTCATGGAAGTGAGCATCTGAATGTGGATCAACCAAAGGTTGTGCCTGCCTCCCATGGTTTATAACAGCTTGCAGAGCTCTAGGTGGATATGCATAACCTGTATATCTGGGCGCGCTAGGATCTAGTACATAAATGGGTGAAGCTTCCGTTCATCGTAACAAATGATCCGATATTCGCAGTAATGGAGTCATGACCTCTGGAGTGGCACGCCCCAGACTTGGCAATAATCGAGAAGGCCATAGCCCAGCAAAGGAAGAGGGACACCAAGCTGTGCATTGCGCAACTGGCTGAAAAGAGGCGCGAGGAACGAGAAGCAGTCGCACAATAGAAGACGACCGATGCAGCAGCGGTGTCACAGATGATAGAAACCACAACAGCGCCAACATAAGAGCCCGAGGAGGGCTGGGAGATGTCTACGGGGTAGTAGATAGGGGAATTGGATAGGATAGAAGCGCGCACAGACCCCGATTCAACATCGACCCAACTTAAGCGGCCGCCCGTCCCTGAGAAAAAAACTCCCGAGAAGAAGGTGAAGGCGACAAATATGTCTGTCGACTCGATCGTGCTCACAGAAGGTGATCTGTTTGACATCAACGAAACAGTTCGCGAAGTCACAAAGGATGCACTCTAGGAAATGAAGATGGAGCAGAACACTGTGTTGGGGGCACTTAGCGCATAACTACAAGGCTTACAAGTACAACCCCCCCAAATAGGTACAATGGCTCTGTACGTCACAGTAGGAAACATAAAATCCAAACGAACACTCCACGCTGTAGGGACAACCCTTTCATGTTGTGTGAAGGCACTCTAGCAGCAGCAAGCGAGGTTGACTGGGCTGCGATGAGTAGCATGAAAGGCATCAGCTTAAACTTGGCAGCCCTACCGCGTGAAAACCTGTACTAGTTACAGGATTGGGTCATCGCAAAGCTCCACGTAAGGGAAGGCCGCATGATCCATGTCTTGAATGAGCAGAAAATCAACATGGATCAGCTCCGCCTCTAGTGCGATGAGTTATTTGCGCAGGCTCGCGGATTGGAGAAAGTGGTAAAGGATGTGTGTAGGAGCATCCCAGAGTTGGCCGTGCCAACAGAGCTACCAACAATAGAGCAGGTATATATATTGGCATCTAGAGTTCGTGAGGTCAGGGAGGAAATGGTGAAGGTTCAGTTGGAGCTGAGCCTGCAGATCGCTAAGCTACGATTGAAGGTGCAACCCTCCATAGCCCCATAAGTTAGAGAGAAACATGCCTGCGCTATCCAAATGGGGTTGGAGGAAATTGGCCAAGTAGTACAGGATTGCACCAGGATGTTGGATCAAGCACTAATAATGCTTACATACCTACAAAAAGATCCAAACCTATAGTGCCTAGAGCTAGAGGCGCGCAAGTTGCAGTAGGAGTACGACAGTGTCTAGGGGACCATGCAGACGGTTATCCTTACTCAATGACTCGCCAAACTGCAGTAGGCAAGGGCACTAAAGGACCAATTAGACATCGTACAACAAAAAGAAGCTCTGCTTAAAGCGCACATCCAACCACGGATCGATGAAGCTTTCACAATTACAGCTACCATTGAAGGAAAGCTGGCACAAATGCAGGAACTTTATGTGGTTAGACAAGAATGTGACCCTACTCACGAAGGTTTAGAGATATGCGTGCAACAAGTACAATAGACAACAGAACAGTGTGTCGTGGACACCCAAGCTGCGCGAGATCTGCTGGATGGACTTCATACAAAGATCGATACACCAATAGAGTGGCGCAAGACGAGTCACGATGATTATGTTGGGGGCTTGTTGGGAATGGGATCCCACACAACAGGTTTTGGGGATTAAAGCCCGAGTTTTGGTTAATCATATTATAAGACTTCTTGAAGTGCAGGTGCAGAGCGCAAATTGTATAATCGAGTCATAGGGTTGTCCGCCCTAAGAATTGTAATTTAATGTAAATTTGTGTCAGCCTACCCATGGCCCATAGACCATGGGATTATATAAATAGAGAGAGGCTCTAAGTGAAAAGGGGGAAGTAGGCAAGAAAGTAATAGATAGATGTGAAGGCATGATTATAGCATAAGGGGAAAGTTGAAGTGTATTGGGTTGTAGTAGTAGGAAGAGGCTTTGTAGCTGAGTGCATAGAGGCATAATAGAGTCCACAACTGAGTGCGCGGACCCCTGCAGCTGAGTGCGTAGGGTGGAGTCAGGTCTATAATTGGGATTGTACTTGGATTCAAAAGCTAATGAAGAGAAGTTTATTTTGTGCATCTATTCTTGAATCTGTATGTTGATGTTATGCATTAATTTACTTTGTTATTTACTGTGCAAAATTGATAATTACATGTATGATTGCTTATATGTGAATCTAATATAAGTACTCGGCTAAGGGAGACTAATTAAGGAAGATGTGGGTAAATAACACGGGTTGCGCTGTGATTAAAACTACGCGAAGACAGTATCATAGGGCACAGGGTGCCTGCAGGTGCGTGTAGCACAGTAAGTGTGAGGGTTGGACCGCTTACCAATCACCACATATCAGACATCCCCAGGGTGTGAAAACCTAGTTCCAACACCCTCCCATTCTACTTCAGGTGAGACCTCAGTCCATGCTTCGCGGACTGTTACTGAAAGGGCCAGTAGTACCAGGATTTGCTTGGTTAAATCACTTCTGAACCTGGGTCAGGCCCCACTAAGCCAACAAGGAGTTTCTTGCTCATTTAAATAGGTCTAACATATGTTAAAGTGTTATAGGTGAGTCAAAGAGTCAAAAGAAAATGTTGAAGACCTTAAGGGAATTTTACGTTGTTTGCTCAATTTAATGTTCTTAAATTGCAAGCATAAATTATCGACCAGAGTTGGTAAACTTATGAAGTGTAGGTGCAATAGATATGCTAGAATCCTTTCCTTTTGTTTGTAAGATGTTGGTTATATTTGTTTTGGGATTTTTTTAGGGTCCCACCCTAACCCCCTTATTTATGTAGTGGGATCACGTCATAATAAAAAGTCAATAAAGCCCATATTAATAATTGTAAGTGGTTAACCCGCTATTAATGACGGGACCATAGTTAGTTGCAAATGGGCCTAGTATTAGATAGATAGTATTAAATAAACCCGTGGTATTGATCCATGGTATTGCATGTATGAGTCATATATAAAGGATAGAGACTCCTTGCGAGGAGCATCGTGTCTTATTTCTGAATCGAGATCTGCTCTATTGGAGGTTGCCCCATCGAAAAGGCCAGTGAACATTTCTTTCTGAATAATAAAATATTTCCTGTTGACTCTCACTATTCTATGTTCTGGGTATTTTTCTTCACATTTGGGTATCTTTTGCAGGTTAAGAGCATAAAAAGTGGTATCAGAGCACTTTCCAGGGCCGGTGGGATCTCCATTTCTTAGAATTTTTTTTTTTGGCTAGAGACATGTTCCGGCGTCTTTAAACCACGAGAGCTGTCATTGAGTGCATAAACCTGCAGATTTGGGGAGGCATGCACGCAGAAAATACAAGATGTGGTCATGCTTGTTGGACTCCCTTGTAACCCCTGTGGGTACCCCTTTGAATAGTAGCGCATTAGACAAAATCGCGTACGGACTGTCTTCCACGTACCTTCTAGGTATATCAGAAGCCCCCTAGCTCCTCTGCAACCTAGCCATAGATAAAACGTCGGCCATCTTGCTGCTACAGTACACCGAGAACAAAACTTGGAGAGATTACTCGCCCGTACGATAGGGTAGTCGGGTTGTACGGCTAAGGGTACGGTTGATCCTCCTTAGTTAGAGACCTGAAACATTGGGTAGAGTACTACTGTCAGACCCTTATGTATATTGCGATCTGTAGCACTTGACACTCCTTGTGACCATAGTTCCCTTTTCTATCTTGGGATCACACATCATCTCTACCAGATCCGCTTGCGCAAAAGGGTGCAGTAGCAACAGAAAACAGTCCGATCTATTAAATCCATTAGATCTGCAGCAGCAATATGTTCTGCTGCTCAGAGCTATCTGATCCTCTATTCAGATCTCTTAGATCCACCTGATCTGAGTAGTTGTGTGGGGTTCCTATACCGGAGCATGATTTTCATAGGAATTTTGACAGCATTGACATTTTGAGGATTCGGCGACTGCAGTATTGCTAAGGAAGGAGTAAAACTCCGTTAGGAGTTAAAAAAAAAAGGTCTGAGATATCCCGGGGTGCTTATTGGTGATCTAGCCCATCAGAATTAGGATGACGAGCTGAGAACGGTGGTACCATTCAAGTCTCAGTGAAAAACATTTTGGCGGTCCCAAATTTCAAGAGCATCAGGTCGGTGCACGGTAGCAACTAGAGCTCAAGCTATGGCCAATGAGAGGATGGACAAACTTGAACAAACCTTGCAATCCCTCGAAACTTAGCTTGACAATCTAACAATATTAATCCCGAGCGTAATCCAAAAGGGCAAGGAGGATGTTATATACCTAGGGGGGTAATATGGGGTACCGAGGGAGGTACCCAAGGTAATAATGTAATAATGGGATGGGCCATAGTAATAAATAAGGTGGTTAACCCATGTCATGTAAGGGACCACAAGTAGTTAATAATAATGTAAGGGACCCATGGTATTAGTTTATGGTATGAGGAAACCATGGTAATGATGCATGGTATTGTATGTATGAGGCCTATATAGAGGCTAGAGACTCCATATGGAGAGATATGAAGAGAAGTATTCTTCTATGAACAAACATATGGCTTGTGGAGTATTCTCCTTCCTTGAGGAGTGAATGTACGGTGTTGCCCTACCATAAGGGTTTGATAATAAAGAATAATTTCTATCTATTTCTGGGTTTATTTGCATTGTCTCATACTTTCTTATCATATCTATAATATTTTTGGTTTAGATCTACAACAAGTGGTATCAGAGCACTTTCTTGGGCACAAAAGTGGAGAATTTTTTTACTTTTTGCAGGATTTCAAGGGCGGCGAGTTTGCAGATCAGATCTATACGTTTTGGTTCAAGATCTACAAAATATGATTGTGGATCTGTATTCTTTGTGAAAAAATAGCCGATTTCAAAAAAAAAATTCGGTCAAATCGGAATCCGGATGAAGGAGATATCACTGATTTAAAAATCAGTGGGATTGCAGATAATTTTCAGGGCAGCGAGTTTTCGGCGCAGATCTAGACGTCCTGGTGCAAGATCTAGAAGATCTAATTGCAGATCTAGAATCTTTGTGAAAAAACACCCAATTTCAAAAAACAAATCAGTCGAATCGGAGTCCGGATGAAGGAGATATCGCTGATTTAAAATCAGCTCTTTTTTGAGAAATTTTGGGTGACGGCGGGAGAGTAGCAGCGCAGATCTAGAATTCTAGAGCCTGGATCAAGATTTCTATCACATGGGCAGATGCAGAATGGTTGTTACATTTCCAAAAACAGGTTATAATAAGGATTCTGAGCAATATTGACTAAACTATGACAATTTCAAATTTTCGCCAATTTTTTTGTGATGGATCAGAAATTGAAGGACTTGTATAAATTTGATGGCTCTCATCCAGCCAAATGGCTATCACAAATGGAGAAATATTTCAAATTGGATTATGCCTATGATGATGATACTCAGCTGGGGCTGGGGAGAATATGGTTGGACAATGAAAGGCGGCAATGG
>APFE031713959.1:0-24124 GCA_000404065.3 Pinus taeda
AATAATTAATTGGTAATGAATGTTAAGTAGATTGTTCAAGTTCATTTGGGATACAGGTAATTAAACTTTCTGCAACATACGACATTTGATTTTCCCACCCCTATTAACATTTGGTAAAATTCAATTCTTAAATAAATTATTTGTAATTGAAATAATCTCATAGAAGCCAACAAGAAAAGTATGTATTAAATTCTATTTAGTATGTATGTATGTATACATGAAATTTGTTTTTGAAATAAAGGTCTCAATGTAAGTAAAAATATACATTTTTAGAAAATTAATAATTTAAAATCAATTGATGATGAGTTCTAACTAGTTTATTCTATTTTGAATAGACAACTTTTTCTAATTATGCATTCTTAAATCAATTATTTATATATGTAATCATGTCATATAAGGCATTAAGTCAAGAAACCATTAATTGATTTTTATTTAACTATCATGTAGTTTAATATGAATGTATAAATGTGACATTGTTATTTCTAGAATTAAAATCCATGTAAAAAAATGCATTTTCTAATAAAACATGGATTAATGAATTCACAATGAGCATTAACTAGATTATTTAAGCTCATTCAACAAATGAGCCATAAATGGCTATCTTTAAACTTTTTGCACCATATACCATGATTTTCCCATCAGGATTAACATTTTGTAAATTTCAATTCTTAAAGAAACTATTTGTACTTAAAATAATCTCATATAATCCAACAAGGCTTAGAAGCTATTTATTCAGTTCCATTTACTTATATGTATTGATATAAGTTTATAAATGTAATTTATTTTTGAAATAAATCTCTTAACCTAAGTAAATATATATATTTTACAAAACTAATTAGAATTAATTGATAATGAGCTTTAAGTGTTTTATTCAAACTATATGGAAAATTCAAGTGTCATAGATGAATGCCTTTTAAATACATATTTAATTTTCAAAATCAAATTTAATCATAATTTATTGTATTTAAATAATTATTTAATAATTAAAGAATACAAGGACTTATATAAATTTCAAATAAAATCCATGAGTTATGTTTCACAATTATTTCTTCCCCATTAAAAGATCTTATCATTTTCTCCTCTTAGTGAAAGTAATGGTCAATCATGGTTTTCCAACAATTGAGACTATTTTTTACATACATCAAGACTATTATTGGTTTTGACAATGTTTACAATGAGATATCAATATCCACACTACCATCAACTGTACTAATCTTTGAAAACCCTTGCCTCCACTACTTACAAGAAGACCACTAATTCTTGTTTACTTCAATTTGTGACACTGTCCATCACAATGGAATGACTTGAATACCCATTTAAGAACTCTCATTCAATGTACTTGGATTTGAGTGGAGATAGATCAATGGTGCCTAACCTTATTGAAATACCTATATCAACAATGCCTAACTTTTATAATGGATGCCTAGATGCTACAAAGATGAATGATCACCCCCTCATTAGTGCTTCATAAAGGCACAAAGGGACCATAGGAAATTGAGCACAAAAACATTTTACTAAGTTTTTAGTAGAATAGTTTCAATGCAACACAAGGGACACACATCCTTTCCATTTACACTAAGATCCTCACATTAGCATCATTCAATCAATAAATACCCCATAGGTTGTGGGAAACAGGGTTAGAGTCATCAGACACAAAATCCAAAAATCAAGGAATCTAGTCCGTTGTCCATAATTATAATATCTTCATTGGATGTTAGACATATTAATATGATTTAGCTTAAATAAATTGCTTTTAGGAGTTTGATTTCACAATTCTATTGTGTATTGATACTATTGTACATAACAACTCTGTGTTTGACCTATTCATGATCTATACTTGGTTTGAAATTACTAAAATTATTTTTATGTTGAATTAAGTTAATATGGCGATTTACAAAAGAATGAATGTTGTTGAAGGCCGTGTAATAGAAAACTTCCAAATTTAATGAAATATGTGTTAAAGGGAGCCATGAATGGAGAAGCTTTCCTAGAAGGCATGAAGTGTGATTTGAATATACAACACAAAATTCATCATTAATTTTTAAAGAAGCCAACTTTTCAAACATACACTGAAGTGGATGAAAGGTTTAGGAACATGGTGATTTTTTCAATCCCAGGTGAAGAAATGTGGGACCAATTACTAGAGTTGGTCAAGCAAGCATAAACATAAGACTTACATTTTTGGCAAAAATGCAGAAGCCAGGAGCTAGAAAAGGGGCACAGTGAGCAACTTTTTTCCTTTAAATTTTCAAAAGACATTGTCCAAGGCTTCTATTTTTTAGTTCCGTTTTAGAAAAATATGTAATTTTGTTAAAAAATCACTTTGTAGTTAATTCCCTTTTGGAATCCAAATTTAGTTTAGTACAAAGTCTATAAGTATATGGTAATAATACTTAACAAGTTTTGGAACTTGTATGAAGAGAGGGGTTGTGTATTGATGTAAGTTGTGCATTGTACTAAAACAGATCAATTTACAGAAATACAGAGAGTTTTGTTCCACGATTCCCGTGTCAAGAAATTGGTGATGTGCTTTCTTATGTGAAATTGTTTATTTTTTCATTTTTCCATATGTTTTCTCTATTTATTGTTTCAAGAAGATTAAGGGTTGAATTTGCTTAAGTGTACTCTACTCTAGCTTTTAAACAATCTCAATGTTTTATGTCTGATGTTAAATATAGAATTCATTTTAGTATGCTCTATATTTAATTGAACTTAAGTATATTTGTCTTTTTCACTCCACGAACACTTTGTAAGATCAAAAAAAATTCTTATCTTGCCCTGTTACAGTTGCTATGTCATTTGGGATTGATTACTTAAAGTTTCATGAATCCATACCCAATGGAATTTCCGTGCATATTTCAACCAAACCTTTGAAACATCCACCTCAAACCTTCATAACTAGCCTAATATTTTAAAAACAAAAATCTAAATCAGAAAGAGAGATCCCTCACTAAAGTTGGAAGGGATAGATCCCAACTTTACAAGTGGTTTTGTGTTTACGTCTGGATTTCTGTCCACAACATAGGGAAATTTTGGAGTGATAACATCCCTCGATTGGTGAGGGAGGCCTCCTATCGCCTTCTGGTCTTCCATCTATTCCAACCATCTCTATCACTTTTTCCCACCTTTACTTTTGACATTTTGTTCCTTATCCCCCAAGGGTTTTCCTTTATTTCCTCCCCTCCTTTGAGTCTGCCATGTTCACCTTGATTAGTGGGTGATTTTGGCCCTCTACTTACTAGAAATTTCTTACAATCCCTTGTGATGTGGCCATAATCAAGGAAAAATCTACACTTGAAAGGGATTTTCACGTAGTCCACATACTAGTAAAGTTTCCAGTATCCTAGTGTGAGATTGATCTCAGAGGGAAAACCATTTTCCATATCTATCTCCACACAAATTGTAGCACATGAAAACTGAGAAATATTGGGTTCAACCCGATCTAAATATTTGCCAACCCCATTTCCAATTGCTCTCAAGTGGTCATCACTCCAATAAGAAAGTGGCACACAGGGGAAATTCACCCATACTCGCATCACATTTTGGAATATCTTCTTCCAGGTTAAAAATCTAGAGATCACTTATTTAAATACATCCCTCTTGAACCCAAAAAATATGGACGATTTCTAAATACCACATCCAAATCTTCTTTAAGTTCAAACAAGAAAGAAAAAAACCATTCCCACAAGTGTTAATACTAATGTTAACTTTCATCATATGTCTCCAAATTTTCTCAATCCATTCTACCATTGAATGGGGAGAAAACCACATTCCCATAAATTTTCCAACTAGGGTGTGTTCTGAGAGATTAAACGTTGACCGACGAACCCCCACAGGTAGGACTACTGAAGGGATTGAATATGATTTCTTTATTAACTTTGTTTATGCATGCTTGTTTTTTGGTCTGTTTGATAGGGACTCCACGAAGGCCTGAAACGTGGCAACTTAATTAGGTGGTTAATAGGGAGGAGGCCCCTCGGATAAGGTCATTCCAAGCGGCTTAGAACAATATAAGGTTTTGTTAAATTTTCATGCTCTAACGCCTCTCACTTCCTATTTAGATTAAATTTTTAATATAAATTTTATTTTCATATTAATAATGAGTAGGATTAAAGTTTAAAAATATTTATTTATTTAAATATATTATTAGTCATTATACTTTTTGAAAATTTATCTTATTCAAAGACATTTTCGATAATTAAAAAATAAAAACCATTCAATTTTGTTTCCTAAATTACTTGTGTCCCAGGTTATGACATCCATTTATCTTTCCCTAAAACTCAGAAGCAAATATTTATTAGTTTAAAATTTTGCTTGGTGAATTACCCTTTTCACTTCTTTTTTCATTCATTTGTACTTACTATGACATAGTCATCGATTTATTTTGTAATACTCAAAAGAAATATTTATTATTTTCTATATGATATGTCAGTGACCTCTTTTCGCTCGTTTTATGATCATTTATCTTACTCTAAAACGCAAAAGGCAATTTTTATTATTATTTTTTTAATATTTGTGATTTCATCAATTAGTCACTTTTAAAATTATTTCTGATTGCATAATATTGTTCAGAACACAAGGTTTACATATTTAAAATATAGTAATGATACTGGTAATCCTAATTCAATGCAGGGAAATTGCTCGAACTCTCATTTTCTCAAAATCCTAATGTCTATTATCCATATATGTTACATGGATTTTTCACTGACTCCCAATGCTTGCACTTTATATATCCAACCAACCTTTTTTAATTTATTTTTGATTTTGAAGGTGGCTCTATGTTCGCCCTAGTAAGCGGTGTTAAGATTCCTCCCCAGAATGAAAGATTTTTCTGTAATTGTTAAATACAACTCATTTGTAATTTTTATCTGATTTTGGAGGTGGCTCCCAGTTCTTTATAGTAAGAGGTGTTATGGTGTTAAGATTCCTCCCCAAAACGAAATCTTTTTATTTAATACTTAAAGGCATACAATAAAACATTATATAATATTTAAATTAAATTACAAGCAGTTTCAAATAAATAAATAAATCAGTAAATGAACTTCAAAAGAATTCATGACTTTTGACTCAAATATTTATGGGTATATGAATTTAGTTTGTTTGAATATTTAAACTTAAAATTTCATGGAAACAAAGAAAATGAAGTCTCAACATCAATCCAATTCATGAGTCTTGGATTGGTGGCTATCTCTTGGAGGTAATGAAAATAGTCAATTGATCCGAATTGGATCCATAAAGAATAATCAAAGTACCATGACTGTATCAGATCGGGACAAACCTCGAATTCAAGAGCACATAGTGATCAGAAAAACCTCTGAACAGTGGCAGTTGGTAGCCAACGTGGAACGACGAGGACCTCGGTCAAAGCGCACTGATCGAGGCCCATGGAGACTACACAAGAGGCGAAACTAGCACCTGGGAAGCTTGGATCAGGAAAAGGAGGTAGATTCCGAAGCACGAAAACCCCTCGAAATGGAAAGGCCCCGAAGTGCTCGATCACATGGAAGCTAGGAAAACAGTGGGAAAAAGCGCAAAAGGCTAAAGGCGGGACCCGCGCTCGAGAAACTGACGGTATTTATTGGGGGCACCCTTGGGCGGTAAGTGGATTTGGAGAAAAAAGAGCGATTCCATTTAGCGCCTAACGCGTGGCAAGCGGAGGAGAGAGAAAACTGCCGCTCATCACATGCTAACGGTCGAGCAAGTCAATCGCGCGAAATAATTGAATGGTGTCAGATCTGCAGGCTCCAGATCTAACGGTTGAGAATGCACCCAATGAAAGAACCAGATTTAACAGGGGACTAAACCACGATGGATAAGGATTTGAGGTCTGATTTGACCACTGAGGTGGCGGATGAGTCATTTCCCAATGCAACCGAAGAACCAAACTTACGAGGAAGAGCTGGCGCAGTTCGCAAGAGGACAAGTGGCCACTCCCTGTGAGCCGTTGATGATGACAGGGAACTCCAAGCAAGTAGCAGCAGGCGACCCGATGGATGAAGAAGAGGAATCGAACAGTCATGAGATCGATTGGCTTTAAAGCCATGAACAGATAAAGTAGAAGACACCGAAGACGGGGAAAAGAGAAGAAAAAGAAGAAGATAGAGAAGACAAGATAGTGAAGCAAAAGCAGAAAGACAGAGGGCCGAGCTGACCACAGGCAGCCTCGAGCACCAGAGAGCTTGAGAGGTTCAAGCCATCCCTGAGAGGATCTGTCGGGACTGAGCACCACATTGGGCTCCTTCCCTTAAAGACCAGAAAGGTCAAGAGCTGGTAAGGAAAAGAGTTTTTGCACTCTAGTGGCTTGGGGAATCCAAGAACCACCCTGTCAAGCAATTTTGTTTCAGGAGACTGAGATTGAGCTCCTCATTGTAATTCTCTGCTTTAAAGACACAATAAAAGAAGGCCACCACTGAAACCTGGACCGGAGACGTAGCCCTAGAGGATAGGGTGAACTCCTTATTAATTGTTGTGTTCTTGTATTTGCTTACTGTGTTTCTCTGTTGTTTTCTGTTTCCCAGTGTCTGTGTATTTTGCAATCTGATCGATCCGTTGCCCAAAATAACATGGACACACACCAGCACATGAGTTTGTAATACCTTCATTCAATAATTGATTAACTGAGATCACTCAAAGGGTGATTTTTAGATCATCAATTCTAGAAATTTCCACAACTAGGTTTAATATTTGGTAGTTGTTGAAGAAATAAAGAAGATTGTGTGGCTTAGGAAAACACATGAATATTTGCAGGTGAAAAAAGTGAATTCTACTCCTCCTCTAGTTAACAACACTCATGTAATCGAGTTGGCCAAGAATCTTAGATTACATGATTGAACCAAACATATCAACACAAAGTATCAATTGTTTTTATATCATGCAAATGCCAATATTATTCATTTTAAGAAAGTGTTCCACAAATGAGAAAATTGCAGGCATTTTCAGCAAAGCAATTTAAAGAGAAAAGTTTGAAATATTCAGAATGATGCATGAGTCTAAACAACATAATTGGAAACCAAACTCAATTATATGTTCATGAATGATCTCAATGAATGGTGTACATATAAATACATACAAGAAACCTTTGAATGAGTTTTCAGGGCTTCTTAGACTCTAATAACCACTCACCACAACACAATTTAACCCAACCTTAATCTAGAGGATTAGGTCTCTAGCATTCCCTATTAATGTAAAGGGGTGTATCAAATCCCAATAATGAGAGCTCAAAATGTAAAAATGCATCTCAGACAAGAGATGAATGTCTCTCAGAAATGGTTTTTAAGGATGATCATAAACCAATGATGGCGGTTTTTAAGACAAAACCATAAACAATACCCACATATAGAATCTTTGTAGTAGTTCTCAAATCAATCAAAAACAACATGCCAAAAGCATGCAATCATGCTCATTCTCATAGAACATACATCAAAAACTTTATATTTAACTCTAAATCTAAACTTAGACTCTAGACTCTAGCAGTAAAATTTTGATCTTTGTCTCGGAATCTCTTGAAAATTCTTTGAACCAGTAGTAGACTATCAACAATTTCCCCCTTGTAGGATACAAGGTGATAGGTATTCTTCATCATTGTAAGGTTGGTCAACACTCTCAACATATCTTGCGGTATGATGTGAAAATCTTCTTGGTTGTTTTCTACCAATCCCAAGAAGAAATCCATCTGAAAGTTAGTTTCTATCTAGTATTAGTCTTATTTCTCGAACATTTTTTTGAGTGGTGATTACGCTTTCCACAATGTTCACATGGGTGAAGATCAAAACACTGATATTTCACATGTCCAACTCTATTACACTATTGGCATCGATCAACTTGTTCTAGAATAACATGATCCAAAAATCAAACAATTCAAAATTGTATTGGTTTAGAAAAATAAGGAAGATGAAAATATATATTTGGGACATCTTTGTTATACCCCAAACTATTGAAAATAGTGTAACTAGGTTTGATCCTTATAATATCAAATATTGTAATGATGTAATTCTGTATCAAGAAATTTTTATACTCAAGAAGTTTCTTGTTCTAGTTGTGGCTCCAATTGAGAGCCTTAGATGAGTCATGTAAAATGAAGACAGTCATGTAAATATAATTGAAGCAAGTCAAAAATCCTTCTAGATCATCAATGAAATACTCCAACATGTACTGACGGATTTGATGCAAATAAACCACTTGAAATAATTTTGGAAACCTCTTATTACATTGACCTAATCAAAGGATCAGGTCATCCTAGAGATGAGGAGGCAAGCCTATTTGAAGGCAGCGTTGATACCTCCTCACAATACATTCATTCTCATTTTTCATTCATGAAAGAAAAGCGAAGAGAAAGGGTCAAATTTTGAGTAGCCACAGTCAATGAGGAAGTCTGTTCCCTCATCCGATCTCATCATGAAGCATGTTCTCTCATGTGGCATTCTGATCTGCTCTAGGGTATCATGTTATATGATCACATCGTTGGGTTAGAGGTCTGATCCAGCCATAGTTTGAAGGAGGAAACCATTACTAAAGAGATCGAAGTCATTGATCGGAAAGAAGAGCCCTAACTCTCCTAGTATGTGTGCCTACATTCTGAAGCAAAGGGTTTTATTCTTGCTTCTCTAGAACACTCACTCTTTTGGCATCACGAGATATCATATCAAGCTCAATTCAAAAGGTTATGATATGTATGGTGGGTCTACAAGAAGTGTGAAGATAAGAGGAGGCTAGATGAGCCTGTGCAAGACCATATTTGCTAACTGTCATACCCTTATTGCAGACTTGCTATACTATCCAGAATTACAGAAAGAGACAAAGTGTTTGGGTACATGTTTGGAGGTTTTGTCATTTGATGTTTAACGCATTTTTGAGTCATATTTTGGGTCTTTGAATTCCTCAATAAAGATTCTATAAGAAAGAGTTTAAAGGGTTTTTCCTCTCACATTTTTGGAGAGGTTTTTTCCCTGGCTTGGTGTCAATATCTTGTGTACATGCGCATTTTTTATTTTATTTTTTTGATAGATGGTTGATGATAATAACTCATGCTAACAATAAGAAGAAGGATCTAAGGAAATAATATCACAAGAAATTATCATAGTTAAGATAAATCGAATTATTAGATTGCCCCCTTAAACTTCTGAACATGGTATTAGAGAGAAGTTATACTAAGGGCATGAAGAAGATCACCTCCCTAAAGAAGAAGTTGTCAAGCATTGGATCAGTTATGAAAAGCTTCATCAGTCAAAAGAATAAGCATGGGTTAGTGCAAAAGGTTAGAAGAAGAACTCACATTTCTCTCTGAAATTTTGGGTGAATATGGGAGTAGAGGGCTGCATCAATGGAGGGACAAAACTTGGGTTTGGCTGCTACCTCGAATGGGTATAAGGAGTAGAAGAGAAACTTGAGCTAGTCTCACTCTACCACATGACAACACACATGATCACAAGGACCTAAGGAATGCATGACAAGAGGACACAAAAAGTTCTATGTTAGTTACATTCTTAACATACCTTGAAGGTGCCTTGAAGGTTGCAGTCTCAGCACAAATAAAATTATAAGGATCTCGGTATATCCCAGCATACTCGAAGGTATCATGACGACATCAATGCAAGAAGAGAATCATAGTATTGATGAAGAGACGTAGAAACAATAGTGACAAAGATGATCAGTCTCAGAATTATGATAGTGAATTAAGATCACAATCCCGACATAATTAGAAGCAACAATAAGTATTATAGTCTCACTGGAAGGTAAGGATCTCAGTATCACAATCTCGGTGGACCTATTTCATAACAGTAAATGTATACATATGATGAAGAAGGGCTCATAACCCTCACTATATTTATATAGTCTCACTGTTATAATCACAATCTAGAAATATACTCTCGGCATGCTCACAGTCAATGTGATGATGAGCTCATCTAGTGTACAATGATCATGAATCAATCATCATGGTGATTGTCACACTAAATATCTCAACATACCTCATTGACATAATGAAGAAGAAGCAGCAAACATCTCGGTGCAAGGAAGGTACACACTCTTTGTGTCTATATATTGGTAATGAACAATTCATACCACTTGAACGAAATCATGATCTAGATCTCAGCATTGATTATGAGCAGATCTTGGTACCGCTATCTTATGTATATCTATATATATATATATATATATAATTATATATATATATATATATATATATATATATATATATCAATGTTATAGTTATGCTTTCGGTAAAAGCACAAAGATGATCTGAGTAAAAGAACAATAAATTTCTCATTGTAGATGTGACAATAAAATAACAGGCATGATCTTGTTCTTATATGAAGACAAGGTCTTAGGCATGATCTCGTCCATGATTAAGGCAAGGTCTTGATCCCTATCTCGGTGTAGCTATCATAAATACCTCGTTGTTATCTCTTTTTTTGCTGAAGCAAGAGTCGTATCTTCTATTTCATTAATATGGAAAATAAATCACATAAAATACAAGAGCCCACGAGGAACTGTGGGCCAAGGGCATTAAGCTAAAGGCCGAAACCTCGAACCCTACCAACAAAACCTCAGAACTTTCGAAAGACAGAATATGTTAAGACTGTTCGATCATCCCACCGAAATCCAACCAATGAGATTCAATTCGGGTTGGCGCCAAGCACCCACTTTACATTTAATATTGGGCCCAAAGAGAAAAAGGGTGCCAATCTAAAAGGATATCGGGTCCACCTGGGGAAATAACCCATTAACCTGTTGAACATGCACAAGTCATCGATTCCCGCCATGAAATGAAACAATTACGGGATATATTCCTCGTCTAGACTTGCATCTTTAATCTCAACCGTCCAATATCCTCTCCTGGTCTAATGGTCGTGGAAGATATCGTGGTACCTAGAAGCGCGACACTTAACCCCCTAGACCCACATACATGCACGATCATTCCTGACTGTAGATCCACCTTGTTTAATCCGACAGCCAAGGCTCATATCGCACGAGTCTAAAGCACCAAACATTAGCACGCGATGACGGTGGTTTTCAGTCCCTCCCCTCGGCCACGTGTAGCTTGATGAATGGAATCGCTCCCATTTCATGAAAACCACTTCTAGCCTAAAATGCATGTGATATACCATATACCGCCCCAAGAGCAGTAATGTGTCCATTGAAAGTGAACCAGGGGTATTATGACCGCCGAGAAAGCCCGGATTCCAGCCCCTCACACTAATTCTGCTATGCCAACCATCCAGCCAACCCTCCATTGACCCAAGTCTATATTTATCTACAATGTGGAGGCCTACAGTGATCTGCCTTCCGCTAGGACCATACTATGAAAAAGGCAGTGAAACCAAATGAAACCTAGTCATCTCGACCCTGCCTCCATAGCTCTGTTTCGAAACACCATCCTATCTTCATCAGCTTGGTCATGACCATACTCCTTTAATCTATTCTAAGGCACCTCTTATCCATTATGACCCTGCTCTCGGTACACATCACTCCTTGATTGGCCAGAATATCTGCCAATTTATTGGTTGTTCTTCGCACATGATTAAAACTAACTGTGCGAAGGCACTGGAGGTGAATTTGAATCCGTTGAAAGACCTAGATCAGCCTCCAATGTTTAGAGACTTTTTCCAGCACCGTACCACAACTGATTCTCTTGACCAAGTTAATAATTAGCTCAGAATTAGCTTCGAAAATCACATTTTGACGATTATCCTACTTCATGAAATCTAGACATTGTTCCATAGCCATTAGTTCCGCCATATTGTTAGTGGCTCTTCCTACATGGAAATGGAAGATGAAAAGAATGGTTCCATTTTAATCCCTTAACACCCCTCCAAATCCAGCAATTGTTGGGTTGCCTTTTGAACCCCCATCAATATTGTATTTCAAAAAACCCTGAGGGGGAGGGTGCCAAAAATCTTGTTTAGTATCCATCTTCATTACCTTCCTATCTAGGTCTCGAGGAATGAGCCCCTGCATACCTAGCCGACGAAGAATCCACAATTCGGCCTCTGAAGGTGGGTTCTTAGGGGTGGTCCGCACAGTAGTGCCAACCGTCTCCTTAATCTGGCTTAAGATCTGCTCAAAAAGGCATTGGGAGGGACTTTTTTCATTCTTGAAGATTCTTTTGTTCCTTTCTTTCCAGACATTCCATATAATGAATCCTGGCGTAAGAGCCCAAGTAGTGCCCAGAAATTCATAATCTGAAAAGTGACATCTCCAATTGGTTAGGGTATTGATAGTACTCCTTTGGTCCCTATCAGTATTTTGGAAAATAGAAGAAAAAGAATCCCACAACCAGGAGGTGAAACTGCAATTATTAAGAAGGTGCTCCATTGTTTCCTCTTGGGCTTCACAGAGCTGGCATCTGGAAGGCCCCAGAAAACCCCTCTTCCTTATGTTATCCCAAGTCAAAATTTTCTTATGATAAACCAGCCACATGAAAAGTTTGATCTTCATCCAGCCATGATGCCTCCATAGGTTCGTCCAAATCCTGTCTAGTGCATGGGAGTCCAACTCAAGGAGTATGCATTTTTCCTCCTTAAGATTAAAGGAACCCTCATTATTATTGCCCCATCTAAGTTGGTCATGCCCTCCTGTCACTAATATCTTCCTTTGTTCCAACAAATTCATAAGCTCATTTTCTTTTTCTTTCAAGGGGTTGTCATCCCTGTAATCAATGTTCCTCCAGGTTCTCAATTTTCCTGCGCTGTTGGTTTGATCCCAAAAATCTTTTACCATAGATAGCCCTTTGGTTTCTGTCTCATTCTTGAGATCCAAAAAGTCCTCTGTTAACAATATAGGTTCTTGCTGCCATTTATCCTCCCAAAATAAAGCCAGATTTCCTTCTCTGATTTCCTAGAAGCTGTTTTTTTGTACTAATCCTCTGTTCTCCTAGGCCTTATTCTAGATGTGTGAGCCCTTTATAATTTCAGACATTCTTATGTGATCACTATTTTTCCAAGTGATGTCATATTTTTCTTTCCAGATATTAGCCAAATAAGCCTTTGGATATTTAACCCAGTGCCACCATAATTTTGCCCCTAAAACCTTGCTAAGAATCTTTGGATCATCCAATCCAAGTCCCCCATGGTTTTTAGGTTTGCAGATTTTATCCCAGGAAACCAGGGCCCATTTCTTTCTTTCCTCCTCCTTACCCCAAAGAAAGTCTCTTTGAATGGATCTGAATTGTTGCAAGACTCCTTTTGGTGCTGAGAGTGCTGATAGCATGAAAACTGGGATTAATCGAAGAACAGCTTTTGTGAGCACCAACCTACCAGCCAAGTTTAAAGATCTAATAGTCCATTTCCTAATTTTATCCTACATCTTATTAATCATTAGCTCCCAAATGCTCTTGTGCAAAGGTTTAGCATTTAGAGGAACTACCAAATATTTTGATGGGAGAATCTCCTTTTGAAAGCCCAAAATTCTGGAGATATTCCTTTGAATAGCAATATTAGATTTGGAGAGATTAACTTCCATACCTAAATCCATGGCAAAGTCACTCATGATTTGCTTATATGCAAGAGCTTCTTTGACCGTGGGGATTCCTTGTAGCATGGTATCATCAACAAATTATTGATGAGTCAAGACCTGTCCATTATCAGAAAGTTGGAGACCTTTGATCTTACCAACTTCTTTTGCATGCTTGATAGAATGACCCAGTCCATCCATCATAAGGATGAAGAGAAAGGGAGAGAGTGGGTCTCCCTACCTAAGGTATCTTGAAGGAATAAAAGTCTCCGAGGGAGAACCATTAACCAAAATTGAAAAGCTGGAAGAAGTAACCTGGGCCATGACCCATCTAACCCAGTTGTGATCAAACCCAAAATCAATAAGAACTTTCCTGATATAGGTCCAATTCAGCTTATCATAAGCTTTCGCTATGTCCAATTGCATGATCATTCCAACCTTCCTATTGCTAGTCATAGAGTGCACCACCTCATGTGCTTGAATGATGTTATTGAGAATTTTTCTACCTTCCACATATCCATATTGTTCCATAGAAACTAGGGTAGGAAGAAGAGGTTTGAGTCTATTGGCCACAACCTTGGATATTATATTGTAAACCACATTGCAAAAATCTATGGGTCTAAACCTGTCAAGAGTTTTACCCAAGTCCTATTTAGGGATTAGGAAGATAAAGGAGGTATGAGCGCCTTCAAAATAGTTCTATTCATCCTGGAATCTTCTACTACATTCATAATATCCTGTTTGACTATATTCTAGCAAGCTTTAAAGAAATCTACATTGAAAGCATCCGGGCCTGGCGCCTTACAATTTTGCATTTCTTTGATGACCTCACTAACCTCCTCTTCAGTCACTAGCCTACTAAGGTTGAAATTGTCCTCTCTAGACACCAGCCTAGGTATATTTCCTGTTAAGTCCCTGATGGAATGTTCTCTATCTGAAATGGTTTCCTTTGCTATACCTTGAAAGTGCTAAACTAGCACAGCTTCTATTTCTTCATGAGAATTGAGAAGATTACCTCCCTCGTCCTTGATCGAAGAAATCCTGTTATGAGCTCTATTCGCCATAGTGGATCTATGGAAAAATCTAGTGTTACGCTTTCCTTATTTTATCCATTGAACTCTAGATTTTTGTCTCCAAAATATTTCCTCTTGTTTACATAAATTCTCCCAGTCTTGATGCTATTTGGTAACTTGATCACTTCTAACTTTATCAAAGCCATCCGTGATAAGGGCTTGCTTGAGTTCCTGCATTTTACCTTCAATGGATTTTTTTGCTTCAAAAATATTGCCATATTCATTCTTGTTCCAATATTTGAGCCCGAGCTTGATGTGTTTTAGTATTTTTTGAAGAAGGAACATTCTTGTGCCCTGAATATTCAAATATTATGACCACCAGTTGGTAATGTTGCTGATGAAATCTAGGTGGGAGAGCCAGATATTCTCAAATCTAAAAGGTTTATTCCTAGGGGTACCAAAGCCCTGAACCTCCAATTGAACTGGCCAGTGATCTAAGCCTCCAAAGGGGAGAACTCTTGCTATCATTTCCTTGTCAATGAGCATAAGGTCCTCTGAGATTATGAATCTGTCTAATTTTGAGGCCACCTGAGACTCTCCTCATCTTTTATTGTTCCAAGTAAAAAGACCAGTACTCGTTACAATGTCCACTAGCTTCATATTATCTATAAAAGTTTGAAATGCCAAAGGGTCTTTTCTCAGAATTCTGGTTCCCCCTTTTTTCTTCGAAAGTGATTTGATCATGTTGAAATCACCCCCCAAGATCCATGGTATTCCTGCATGTTTATCTCTGAGATCCTCCAGAGAATCTAGAAACCTGAGTTTATCATCCATTCTTTGGGGGCCATACACATCCGTGACCAGGTAGGTTTCCTTATCTCCCACAAGCTGAATGACACTGATAAATAATCCCTAGATGCCTCAGCATCGATTATGCCAATTTTTTGGGGGTTCCAAAGAGTGAGTATGCCTCCTACTATATTCTCTACTTTGACTTCCAGAAACTTAAATCGATAGATCCATTTGCTATGAATTTCTTTTATTTTTTGGATGGAACATTTAGTTTTCTGGATGAAGATCACATCCGGAGCTGCTTGTTTCATTATATTACTAAGTAATCTTTATTCTCTTTTATTGCCTAGACCCATGATATTCCAAGAAGTGAACTTCATTATTAAGGATTTGTAAAGGAGTAGCTGGTTAGGTCTTTCATCTTACCTAAATCTATCATTAGCTTTCCACATTCCATCAATAGCTCGTTCTGCTTTTTCCTACCTCTTTTTTTCCTGGGTTTCTAAGTGCTAATCCTGGTATGGTTTTCATAGTTTTCACACCTCCACTGCCCTGCCTTTCATTGTTTCTTTGCCTCTCTAGCCCTTTGGTCTAAGTTTTCCATATAAACAGCTGTCGAACTCTATTGAACTCCTCTGGAGGTAACGAGTCTAGCCCCTCCCTCGTTCCTTGTTTCAAGAATCCTTCCAAATCTAGGTTCTCTTTATCAAAAATCTCCTGTAGTTCATGGTCCTCCATTTCCATCTCACTCTGGGTCATTTCCTGGTCCATCTCCAGTTCTGCATCACTCATCATAGTTTCTTTCTGTTTATTAATATCTTGTGTTTGTTCACCATCTTCTTCTTTCTCCTCCTCCACTTGACTTCCTCCTTTTGCCTGATTTGCTTTTGTTATCACTTATTCTTCTTCTGGTACTTGGAACCTATTCTGACTGGCCTGTTGACCTTTTGTTTGATGTAGCTTTGGCCCCTTTTTGCCTCCTTTTCTTCTATATACCACTTTCTGAAAGCTTTCAGTATCTTTCATTGTGTTAGCTTTACTCTTGTTCTCTATTTTACTGAGAGGGAAGTATTTGAATAGGTGCCCATGCTCATGGAATTTGCGACATCTGAATGGAATATGTTCATAATCTACGGTAGAGCTACAAAGAGATCCATCTCCACACATATTCTTGCAAAGGAAGTATATTTTCCCCTTCCAGTGGCCTCAAAAGCTTTGACAAAACACCCTAACTTATTTCCTATGGAAGATAAGGATTCCATTTGCCAGTAATTAAGAGGTAGAGAGTAGAGTCTTACCCAAACCGAGACCGAGGTAAAAGTATCATGCTCCGGGATAAAATTCATAATCCATAGTGGCATATAGAGGCCTACTACTGCATAAAAGTAGGGCCCTCCTTCAAACACTCTATCCTTATCTTCAATATTTGCAAAGACCACAGTGAAGAATCCCTTTGACCCAAGATGTAGGTCTATGCTTCCTTTTGGTTTCAAGTGGTATTTAATCCACGTTTGTAAAGCTTTTTCAGTGGGCCATAAACCCATGAATTTACAAATGATTGCATATGTTTGCATGTGGTCCCTGTGCGTGTGCAGATCAGGATCATTTAAAACTACTCTGTGTGTAATCGCAGCTTTAGGTTTACATGTTCCTTTTGTGCTTTGTCTTTTGATCCATGTTCCTTGTCTTCTTCCTCATTTTCCTTAGTGCTATTATTCTCCCTTGATTTAGTACCATCTTACTCCTCTTCATTGTTCCTTTTCCTTCCTTCTGAAGGACCTCTATCATTTTCTATTGGCTTTTTACCCCTGCTAGCCATAGCCTGCTTGTAGGAGGGAGTGGAGCTCCCTCCTTTGCATCCTTCCATGGATAACAACCTCTGCAAAAGCCTATAACCCTAGCTATTCGCTCGCGCTCCTCTACTGGAAGTCATCCCTGTCATATATGAAATTCAATACCTCATTGTTATCTCAACAAAGGTACAACAATGATGATCTTGGTGAATGAGCAACAAGGATGATTGCAATCATAGTGCAGTAGTGACCTAATTGAAATGCTAGAAGATGTACTCTTTGAAATGCAGTAAAGAATGTCATCTTCATGAGATCTCAATTAAGAGATCTTAGAAATATGATAAGAAGACATCCATCTATTTTCTTAATAAGCAAGATGTCAAGTTTCCTTAGGACAAGGAAGCTTCCTCATCTAACAACTTATGGTACCTATGAAAAATGGAAAAAGGATAAATTGTGGACTAAGGTTCTGAAGGTTAAAATACTAAAGCATGAGAAGGGAAGTTTGGTCCTCAAACAAGATAGTTTAGTATAGCTAAGATTCAGTGCAATGGGAAGATTATGGAAAGAAGCCAATATCACTGGAAGAATGGATGAAGCTGAAGAAAAGGGCCAAGGAAAGAGGAAGTAACAGACCTCTACTATGAGTAAGATGGTGTCACTCACAAAAGGGTCTTATCACAAGCCCAAAATCTCTTGCAGATATGATCATGATGATAAGATGCGTCATGGCATCATGGAAACAAGAGCCCATAATCATGAAGGAAAAAATCCATGGCAATCGAGTATGAAGGACATAGCTCTTCGGAATATCATTGGACATTAAAGGAAAGGACAATAAGTCAAAGGGAAAACATTTTCCAGATGGAGACATGCAAGATCCTTAATCTTGGAGGATCCTCTAATCTGGGAAGGCACAAAGCATTTCATCAGGAAATCGAACCGTTGGAATCCATGAGAAGATGGTCTGATAACTTGAGAAATGTAGTAGACCTAGGGATTGAAGATCTTTTCAATTAAGAAAGTTGTTGGAAGAAGCCTAGATAAACTAGAGGTATGTATGCTTGTATTTTAATTTTAATATTGTAATATCATGATATATGGTTACAGGTAACATGGATCAAGCATGATCAAAAGGAAAAGGATCTCCTCCTCTAAAAGAATGCAGAAAGACATAATTCACATTAGATGAAATCAACATGATATGTCTTCATATGAAGTATGAGGTGGTTAAATACTATTGAAGAACTCTCATTGAGAGCTCCTGGAAATGGAAGATGTGAGGATGGAAGAGATCGTGAATTATGCAACCATGATGAAGGAAATCAACATTCAGAGGACCAGGAAGAGTTGACCAAGAAATCTCTCGAAAAAATGTGAAGACTCTGATGGAAGTCTGAAAATATGAAGACCCTTGACAACAAATATCATTGGGAGATGAGTCAGCATGTATGCAGGATGTTGATACCTACAAGAAGATGTCACTGGTAAAAGGCCATCACCAAAATGTAATATGTGATTTGTTTTTTGGTGTATGGCCTCTTGGAAAAGAGTGGGTATGTGTGCAAGGCCAAGGTAAGAAGAGTTGTGAAGGATTTCACAAATATGTACCTTGTGATCAAGAGTGAACACCGTTGAAGAAAAGGTGAAGATAGATGGCCCTATGAAGGAAGCCCCAGATGTAAAGCTAAGGAGGATACTTTCCGGGAAATAAGGAATGACATTATGAAGGAAAGTGATGGATGGTTGAACCCTACATGTGAATAAATTGATGACATTGAATTCTTGGATTGTCAGTCAACTAGAAGACCCTATAAAGTATTGATGATAGATTCCCTGGGTAATAGGGAACTCTAGGAGGTTCCTATGAGTAAAGGAACCTAAGTAAGTTTCTGAGTAAAATAGAAACTTAAAACTCATCCCTAGTTAAGAGGGAGAGTTAGACAGGACATTATTGTCTCCAAGTTGGAATAAAGAATGGAGGATCTTGTAATCATCTGGAATCTGACACTCTTTGAGGATGTGGTAGGGAATCCAAGACAAGAGTGGGCAAGAGGATTGACATTCTTGAGGGCTAGGAACCCAAGACGAGAATAGTCCTAGGAGGGAATACTCGGAGAACACCGAGGTGGGTATGAACCTAAGAGAGACAATGATGATGCGCGTCTATTAGTCATTGCTCTCGCCAACATTGTGTGCTCTGATCTATTTGAGACATATAGTTGTTAATCAAGGCCTTGCTATATGGATCAATGTTGGTTGAAATGATGCTATAACAGATGGATAACTAATCTGACTATTTTCTTATGAGAACTCTTGTATTGAGAATGTCCATGTACCATGTATGTATGAATACCTCCCTAGTTAAGAAGGAACGTTGAAAATAGTGTAACTAGGTTCGGTCTTCATAATATCAAATATTGTAATGATGTAATTTTGTATCGAGAAATTTTTATATTCAAGAAGTTTCTTGGTCTAGTTGTGGCTCCAAATGAGAGTCTTACCTGAGTCATGTAAAATGAAGACAGTCATATAAACATAATTGAAGTAAGTGAAAAATCCTTCTAGATCATCAATGAAATACTCCAACATGTACCCACAGCTTTGACGCAAAGAAACTGCTTGAAATAATTTTGGAAGCCTCTTATTACGTTGACCTAATCAAAGGATCATGTCAGCCTAGAGATGAGGAGGCAAACCTATTTAAAGGCAATGTTGATACCTCCTCACAACACATTCATTCTCATTTTTTGTTCACGAAATAAAAAAGAAGAGAAAGGGTCGAAGTTTGGGTAGCCGTAGTCAATGAGGAAGTTTGTTCCCACATCCAAGATCATCATCAAGCCTATTCTCTCATGTGGCATTCTGATCTAATCTAGGGTATGACATTATATGAGCATATTGTTGGGTTAGAGGTCTGATCCAGCCGTAGTTTGAGGGAGGAATCCATTGCCAAAGAGATTGAAGTCATCGATGGGCTAGAAGAGCCCTAACTCTCTTAGTATGTGTGCCTACATTCTGAAGCGGACGGTTCTGTTCTCACTGCTCAAGAACAATCACTCTTTTGGCATCACGAGATCTCAAATCAAACTCAATTTAAAAGGTTATGATATGTATGATGGTTCTACAAGAATTTCGAAGATAAGAGGAGTCTAGATGAGCCTATCCGAGACCATATTTGCTAACTGTCATACCCTTGTTGCATACCTGCTATACTATCCAGAATTGCAGAAAGAGACAAAGTGTTTGGGTACATGTTTCGAGGTATTGTCATTTGATGTTGAAGGCATTGTTGAGTCATATTTTGGGTCTTGTAATTCCTAAATAAATATTCTATAAGAAATAGTTTAAAGGGTTTTTCCTCCCACGTTTTTGGAGTGGTTTTTACCCTAGATTGGTGCCAATATCTTCTGTTATTATGCATTTTTAATCTTCTTGTTTTGATAGCTGGTTGATGATAATAACTCATGCTAACAATAAGAAGCATAATCTAAGGAAATAATATGACAAACAATTATCACAGTTAAGAGAAACCGAATTATTAAATTTCCCTGTTAAATTTCTCAACACAAACTAGTTATGTTTTTTTATGAGTAATGTCTTCCCACAATCTTATAAAAGTTTTGGGAATGAAAAGCTTCTCATCAGGACTTGCGGATGCATCCAATTTTTCTCTTGAAATCATCTGATTCATCCCTAGTTGTAGATTAGAATCAAACTCAAACAAAGTGTTGTTCTGAACAAACACTAGTTCAGAATCACAATTTTTCTTTTGAAGTTAGTCTCACTAAAATTGCGATTCTATCTCCAAGAATTCAATTTTTCTTTGAGAATTTTTCAAACATGTTTGGATGCCAAAGAGCATGTCCTTTTTGACTTGGACACTATTATGAAAAGTAAATAGGAATACATTTCTTAGTAATTGTAGCAATCATTGAGTCTCGCCATCTCTTCTAACTTCCTATCAAAGAAAAAAATTGCAATTAACTTTGAAAAGGGTGTCAACTACCACTGAAAATGCCCCTATTTTACAATGGAAATAAATTTCTAATGCTAAATAGTTGAAATACAAAATGTGTAGTATATTATGAAAAAACTAATGAAGAAATTTTCCCAACTATGAATCAACACCTTCACCCTCAAAAAAAAATTTCTTCTAAAGATACAAAACTGATTTTTCTTCCAACACGACCCATCCTAGTTATGTAAATCAATAGATGTTCTTGAAGTATAACATTAAGTTCTTCAACAAGACTGATTAAAAATATTCCAACCACTATAAACCGTTGTAAAGAGCAACCTTTGAAGATATGTAACTGAACTGAAATAGTCTCCACTTAGACATACGGCATGATGTAAGACCGAAAACAGTTCCCTGTAATGTCATAAAATATGAAATTAACTACTAACCACGAAGCAAAGCCCTTGCCTTTTCTAAATCAACGAGAACCATTTATATATCTTCATGTCAGTCATATTGGGCAGCGAGACATCTAATTATTGGCTTCCATTCCGTATTTCTTGAAGGGCGACAATGAAATAGTATAAAAAAATGAAACTCATCCCACGGATTAACAAGTAGGTAATCTGAATGTTAACAAGTTGAAGTAATGAAACAACATGTGTCCATTTTCTCCATTAAAATTTTTAAACTAAAGCGCCAAAACGAAGTTCCAATGCGGAATTGTCTGCGACTCAATGTTAAAAATATAGAGTAGACTTACTTTACTCATAGACTTAATTGACTAATAAACGATAAGACCAGCGACATGACATACCTCCTCCGATCGATCTGAAGAGAACCGGTCGAGACGTGACAATTTCTGCACAAATTTCTGACTTCAAAGCTTTGCAAATTTATGAAGCACTTCTGCAAATTCGAAATCAAAACTCTGGAAGTTCTGCAACTATAACTGGTTTCTTACTTCAAATCAATTGACAGAGAGATAGGCTGGTAAACCGAATCCGCTGCTAGGATCCAAGGAAGCCAATCACTCGTTGGTCAAACAATGAAGGTTCGAACTCCAAAATGTTTGACTGTTGGTAAAATTTGTCTATCGACCCTCAACTTCATGGAGTTATTGCAAGCTTCCAATCTGACAAATGAAACAACTAAGCTACAGACAACGCAATTTGTAATACAACGATGACAAGCATACTCTTTGGTTATACTTCTATTTTTTTTTCTTCCCCTTTTTTATGGATTTACTTTGTCCGTGGCAGTGACATCATCTTGAGGCACCAAAATACACAGTCGACAATGTCAGGGCACTCCTCTCTGCAGTGTGCATCTTCATGGTTTTCTGACATCAAGGAAGAGGACTTTTGCCTCCATTTCTCCAACTCATCTGCTTACAACGCTTTCACCACGTTGTTGTTCCAATCGAGCATTGTGGCTAAATTCCTTCTCGACTCGTTATGTCTCTTCAGGAAATGGATTTATGTGATAGTTGCAACGACAATAGATTTCAGTAGTGATGTTAAAACTTCAACGAGGATGCTCATCTACAAGACTATGGTTTTCCACACAAAAGCTAAACCTTGGTTCTCTTTTGCAATTAAATAAGCAGTCGTTCACCATTCATGGAACACCAAAATAACAATCATGTGACATTTTTATTTACCTTATACCATTTAATTTCTCAGTCGATACACAAGTGGCTTTATGTATGTATTTGGTGGCAAATTCCTTCGAAATAATCTGTCGAACTCATGATTTCTAATGCAGATTTATTTTCACTTAACACCTCAAAACATGTCTCATATGAGGGTTATGTAAGTAGGCGTGCACTCCTCCATTAGCCTACAGCATTTGCATCTCACCACCTCTATTTCCATCGTTCTCACACAATGATAACTGCAAGCGATTAATATCTGCAAAAACGCTGAGACAATTATGCTTTGGAAGGCCAAGGCCATGGATTAACTCTGGGAGGCCACAAAACTTGTGGCTCAACATAATCAACAAGATGGATGAACCTATGCTCTGATACCACTGTAAACAATACAATTGGAAACCAAACTCAACTATATATTAATGAATGATCTCAATGAATGGTGTACATAGTGTACATATAAATACATACAAGAAATCATTGAATGAGTTTTCAGGATTTATTAGACTCTAATAACCACTCACCATAACTCAAACTAACCCAATCTTGATGATTAGTTGTCTAACAGTGAGCTCATAAACTGATCTAGGTTGTACAAAGAATGAAAGGAAAGGAAATAAAGGAAATGGAATGCACAAACAAATATATAAAAGAGAATAATAATATAGTGAAAACCTAACTTCTATTTATACCTAAATAATACAATATCGTAGAACACAAACTGACTAGAATTATGGAAGCTATATCTTAAGGAAGATATCTTTCAGCTACATGCATTTGTAAAATCTATTATAAGAGGCCGAAAGAATGGTATTTTAAGATAACTAAAGAACTGTAGAGGTCCAAAACCCTAACCATATAATATGAAGTGCCAAATGGTTTGCAATCCCCGAGGTGGTTAGTTTGTAAATCAATTTCCCTAGGTTAAAAAATGTGCATATAATGTCTATGTAAGGCACACAGTAGCTCATTGGAAAGATCCATCCAAGGATTACAAATTTTGGCCATGGCCAAGGGGATTCTATGGCAACATCTGGCCTATGATATTTCCAAAAAAAGATTATTCAAGGCCTCAAAATGACCCTAGAGGTTTGGGACCTAAAAAACCATAGAAAAACTTCCAAAAATATAGAGAACCATTGAGTAGGGTGGCCATCAATATGCAATTGGATCACAAACACCGCTTTGGCTTAAGGAGGGAATGTTAAACATAATCCTTTGGTATTTTTTCATAAAATTTGTAAATAAATAAAGTATGAAGAGACCTTTAGACATTGAAACCAAGGGTCACCTCCTTGTGTAAATTTAATTGCACATAAATAAAGCTAGTGAGTTATCTCTCATGGGTTGAATGGTACTATTATTTATGCTTAGTAAATATATGATGTCATGAATTTATAATATTTGATTAGATGCATGGATGTGTTAATCATGCTACATCTATTTTTCATAATTTATGTAA
>APFE031713964.1:0-11236 GCA_000404065.3 Pinus taeda
AGGTAGAGGTGAATCAAGTGTAGCTCCTTCAAATTAAATTCCATTAGAAGGAAATATAAAAAATGTTGAGAATTATGTAGATGATATTTTGACAATTGACATTGACTGAAAGAGCATTTTATGGGAGTCAATCTATGGCAATGATATTGATGAATACTCATAATTCTCCCATTAGATAATATGATAATGGCATATATTTTGTAGATCACTTGGGGCCTTAATGTTGGTGTGTTCAGCCCATTTCAGTTATTATGCTTATTCTTTCACAAACTTAATTGGATATTTCTCAGATTTTATAAAACAATATTGATGATTACTCATAATTCTCCCATTAGATAATATGATAATGGCATATATTTACGTCGTAAGGCGTTTCCCTCTGAAATCCATCCCCTTTTTGCCTACCTGTCATCCTTGTACACCGCACGATGAGATGTTAGACGATTACAAAGACTTGAACCGTCGATCCTTTTGATTCTCTGTGTTTCCCTTTCTGCGAAGGAAAGAATCGTTCAGTTCAGGGTGGGTGCGGGGTTAACACCGTTTCGCCTCCATTAGTGCCGACATATCGACATATTTACAGTCGAAAATGGTCCATTTCAGGTTTAATGAGCAAGCCCAGGATTGCTACTCAAGATGTCGAGATGAAGGACTCAACAGCCATGGTCTCCAATTCTTTTGCGCCATCGCCTCCTCCGGTTCTCACGCGTAAGTTCTATAAGATTTTGCCATTGCAGGTAGTGCCTATTATTCCCGTGTTTGTGTTGAAATTGAGGCATATTTGTGGGTGTTGCAGATCTGAAGATCACTGGGCTTCTAGTGCCCCCCGGCACACGAGAGTTAGCACACCAGCCGCTGACACAGTATGCACATGTTCATTGTTAACACCACTAAAATCCATCCAGCCACCGCAAATTCTTTCAATGGATATTCATGGCCAATGCAAGATAAGAACTCTGGCATACATCCCTTAGCATATTTTGATCAGAATCTCCCTTTCAGAAAAACTTGAATTTCCTCTTCCCAGGTGTATCCCTAATGAAAAGGTCTAACAAAAAAGAATGATCTTAAAAACTATGAAATCAACACCTAACACATTTCTCATCGAGATTCAATGGGTATTGGATCAAAACTATGTTGCACGTCACCATAGGGTCGAACCAAAAAAAAGGTACTGATATATTCTGCAATCTATATGTGACTCCCTTCTATTAGGAGAACATCTTTCCATGCTTCATAAAACATCCAAGAAATGCCAGAGGTCGGCACAACATTGAGGCAACTTTCACTCCAACCCCTGGAAAGTCCTTTAAATCGTTCCTCCTCAATGATTGTTTTAATAATGTTAATCATGTTTGTTGGTTGCTTGCCTTTTAGCATGCCAACCATGAGTCTTTGCGAGCTACTTCCAGTGGAAAGCTTAATGCACTGGATGTAAGCCCTGCCCATATAGAAACAAGAAGTCAGGACTAAGTGGTTTACAATAAATTAATGAACTTCATAATAATAGCTGAGGAAATATTATGTGGATTAATAATTAACTACTTTGTTTTATTCCATTTAAAGTAGGCATAATCTAGAAAGCGAACCCACCTCCAAAGGCTCCAATAAGAAGTGCTTCTACCCGATCCAGAGACTTCTTGTTGCATGATCTGTAATATGCTCTCTTTGTTGACTCATATACAAAATAATAAGATGTATTGTAGGGAACCATACCAATTATAGTGGGTACAAGGCCTGCATATAAAGCTCCTGGACCTTCTTCCTGTGATATTTTCCTTAGAGTGTGCCTGATGCTATGATACACTCCAGGATGCACAATGAAACGGTCCTGATTTGCAAGATAAGAAAGAAATTAGCTTTACTGAGTTGACTCATAGATTGCCAATGAAATTCCTGCTTGAGTATGCAATATATCTAGGAATGTGACTTGGATCCTTAGTAGAATATCTATTTCAAGCACCTTTCTAGAAATTTGTATAAAAACATTACTAGTTACAGAAGCAAAAAAACTACCTTCAAGACCTCCAAAGGATAGAAATAGAATGAAAAAAGGTACTGATATATTCTGCAATCTGTATGTGACTCCCTTCGATTAGGAGAACATCTTTCCATGCTTCATAAAACATCCAAGAAAGGCCAGATGCCGGCACAACTTTGAGGCAACTTGCACTCCAACCACTGTAAAGTCCTTTCAATCCTTCCCCCTCAATGATTGTTTTAATAATGTTAATCATGTTTGTTGGCTGCTTGCCTTTTAGCATGCCAACCATGAGCCTTTTCCGAGCTACTTCCAGTGGAAAGCTTAATGCACTGGATGTAAGCCCTGCCCATATAGAAACAAGAAGTCAGGACTAAGTGGTTTACAATAAATTAATGAACTTCATAATAATAACTGAGGAAATCTTATGTGGATTAATAATTAACTACTTTGTTTTAAATGTTTTATTCCGTTTAAAGTAGGCATAAGCTAGAAAGCGAACCCACCTCCAAAGGCTCCAATAAGAAGTGCTTCTACCCAGTCCAGAGAGCATATTGCATGGTCTGCAATATGCTCTCTTTGTTGACTCATATACAAAATAATAAGATGTATTGTAGGGAACCATACCAATTATAGTGGGTACAAGGCCTACATATAAAGCTCCTGGACCTTCTTCGTGTGATATTTTCCTTAGAGCGTGCCTGATGCTATGATACACTCCAGGATGCACAGTGGAACGGTCCTGATTTGCAAGATAAGAAAGAAATTACCTTTACTGAGTTGACTCACAGATTGCCAAAGAAATTATTGCTTGACTATGCAATATATCTAGAAATGTGACTTGGATCCTTAGTAGAATATCTATTTCAAGCACCTTTCTAGAAAGTTGTATAAAAACATTACTAGTTACAGAAGCAAAAAAACTACCTTCAAGACCTCCAAAGGGTAGCAAGACAATGTGCCAGCGACACCTGCAGCAGCACCACTTATAGCAACTGGGGAAATCCAGGATAGTGGCAAATCTAGAGTCCGCCCAAACATTTGAACTCGGGGACATCCATTCTTCTCCCAGTGGTCTTGGATAGATGTTAAAAATCGTTTTGTAGATTCAAATGTGCAAAGCTCAATTTCTTGGGTAGGAACTATCCGAAGTAGATTAATGCCATTGCCAGCCCACAGCCCTTTCCAGCCTTGTTCTTTCATCACCTATTTAAAACTCCCAACAATGTTCTTTGAACCAACACCTAAAATCATCCTTGTCCTGGAGGAGACATTTACAAAATACATTGGATTCCTTTTCCATCAAGCATAATGGCTTAAGCCAGAAGCATAAAAAACATAACTGAAACCAAGTTCATATGATACTGAAATTTCCAGTTCATACTTCAGAGACAGGACAATAGCTTTCTCTAGCTCATCTATCTCTTCTTCAGATAATGAAACATGCATACCTCTGAATTATTCGGTTAGAAACAACCAGATGGTTTAGAAAGGTAATTTAGAGATAAGTAATTGAACACATAAGACAAATTTTGAAAGACCTAATTGGCTGTCTTTATAAAAAGAAAAAAAGATATTGCACATCCATGTTGTATTCCATAAGAAAGGTGGTACTTATATAACCGTTAGAATTCTCCGAGGGGACAGCTGAGCTTTCAGTCCTCCAAATGATGAATACACTAAAAAAATCCTCACTTAGTATCGTCCCTGGACCCAGTCCTCCTCTATCCATTAAAGAACCCCAACACTTGAGAATTTAATTATTCTCATTTTCTTTGTCTAATGTTAAGGTCATATTGGGCTTTATCGGGCCAGTGAAAGTAGGGTCACAATCAGGGTTTTCAGGGTTTTATTCTCTTTAAGTGACATGTTAGGGTTTTATTCTCTTAAGTAACATGTTTGCAACTTTTCCCCTTATGGGCCAATGCACCTCCACAAAGAGGGCATTCAAATAACATAAGCCATCATGTGTTCCACCTTTTGATAGGTGCTAGATACTCAGCAGATTAAAGTCTGAAAGAAGAATTCTAAAGTCATTCTCTTCCATTTGAGTGTAGTACCCTTTTGAAGCATAACACTCTTGAAAAATCAATATAAAAGCATTTCTCTAGACAGAATGCATCAAGAATTCGGAGGAAATAAGCATCTAGCTCTTCAACAAAATTGATTATTTTCTTGTGAATGGGTTGATTGTTCACAGACATAATCATTTAACTGAAAGAGGAGGAAATATTTATGTGGAGCCAAATCTCATCACAGGGATATGTCACTATAGTAAGGATAAAGTATCCTATTAAACACCCACTTAGACCAATTTGGCCTGTTGGACATGTGTTAAACCCCTTTGTTGATGGATGGAAACCAATTCCAGGTAGTCAAACACCATCCCTCACACATAGACACAGAAAAAAATTATACCTGCTGGGATTTATAATCTGGGATGTTTACATGTCAGCATCCTGTCCCAACCACTAAGCCAACTAGTCAAACAAAAGATTCAGAGACAAACTCCAGTAACATAGCAAGTGCCAGTGATATTGAATATCAAGGTTGAGAATCTATAGAAAAGCCCACAAAAGAATAGGCTGAATAGATTGGCAATCGATCCTACACAGGCACATTCAAAACACACTGAACAACCCTAATCAATTGAACAAAGGCACTAAAGCAGGATAATGTGCTCTCGAATAATATATATGTTCCAAAACTGACTCGAGTAGCAAAAACTGATTGCTTTCACTAGTGAGCCAACTTAACCATTCTGTATCCTGGGGAGACGCAAAGCCTATGGGCTTTCATACCAATCGGAATGAATAAGAGACAAAAGGCTTTATAAATTTCACGAAGCCCAAGACCTAAAATCAAGGAAGAAAAAAAAAATGTCTGGAACCAAACCGTCCTCCCATCACCCCCAACCCCCAAATGGATACTAAGAATAATAGATATTGAAAAAAAAAAAAAAAATTCTTTCCATTTTCCCCATTACTAAGCAATAACTTCCAGTAGGATCTTGGAATTTATAGAGTAAGCACCATGCTGTCTGCATAATGCAACTTGAAATTTCCAATAAAAATATTAAAAACATTTCATCTTGTCTCTGAATAAAACGAAGAATGAATGAAGAAAAGTTACCGGATAGATTCCAAAGGACCCACTGCATTTTTAGCCATGGCCTCTGAAAAAGCTCCACTGGTAAACTCTCTAAATGATTTGCCTTTGAATAAAGTCTGCATGCATATCAAGATTAATAGGTGAGAAAAATTGGGATTCCCGTATCAATATAAAGAGACAGAGCAGTCGGAGGGTCAGCATTTTCTTCAAGTAAAATTTACTGCGGTGGGTATAGTATGAAATTCTCTCTACTCGGTTCAGTAAATAATACATAAATCATTGGGATTGAAATTTGAAATTGAGGATCTCTAATGTTCTACTCTGGAGTCTGTACCAAGGGTAGAAAAGCATACTTATTTGGAATGCTTTGCACAGATCAGGAGCCTGAAATTTTTCTTTGCTAGGTAGTTTGTCTAACTTTTCCTCCATACATTTCATAATTAAGGGATCCATGGTGCTTAGAGCCAACACCTCTATGACTTGAATTTATGGGATTTTCACACCCCACCTCAAGTATGGACTGTTAATTTTAGAAACCCAAATGCCATAGAGGAGACCCACAATACCCATCGCCCGCCTGCATGGTGCCAATAATCCTTTTTAGGTTTCAGAACAAATCCATGAAAATAGTTTGTTGGATCAATTTCGATTATGGAGAACGATGCTATATAGCGGTTAGCCCACCTGTACATAATACTTTCGGTAATTACGCCGTAAGGCGTTTCCCTCTGAAATCCATCCCCTTTTTGCCTACTTGTCATCCTTGGAAAGCGTACGATTAGATGTTAGATGATTACAAAGACTTGAACCGTCGATCCTTGTGATGCTCTGTGTTTCCCTCGCTGCGAAGGAAAGAATCGTTCAGGTAAGGGTGGGTGTGGGGTTAACACCGTTTCGCCTCCAATAATCCCGACATATTTACAGTCGAAAATGGTCCATTTTAGGTTTAACGAGCAATCCCAGGATGGCTACTCAATATGTGGAGATGAAGGACTCAACAGTCGCGGTCTCCAATTCTTCTGCGCCATCGCCTCCTCTGGTTCTCACACGTAAGTTTTATGAGATTTTGCCATTGCAGGTAGTGCCTGTTTTGCCCGTGTTTGTGTTGAAATTGAGGCATATTTGTGGATGTTGCAGATCTAAAGATTACTGGGCTTCTAGTGCCCCCGGAACACGAGAGTTAACATTGCTAATCTACTCTCGAAATTCATCGACAAGGCATAGATTTTGGGCTTCATTACATCGGTAATTACGCCGTAAGGCATTTCCTTCCTAAATCCATCCCATCTTTGCCTACCTGTCATCCTTGGACACCATACGATTAGATGTTAGATGATTACAAAGACTTGAACCGTCGATCCTTGTGATGCTCTATGTTTCCCTCACTGTGAAGGAAAGAATCGTTCAGGTAAGGGTGGGTGCGGGGTTAACAACGTTTTGCCTCCATTAATCCCGACATATTTACAGTCGAAAATGGTCAATTTCAGGTTTAACGAGCAATCCCAGGATGGCTACTCAAGGTGTCGAGATGAAGGACTCAACAGCCGCAGTCTCCAATTCTTCTGCGCCATCGCCTCCTCCGATTCTCACGCGTAAGTTCTATGAGATTTTTCCATTGCAGGTAGTGCTTGTTTTGCCCGTGTTTGTGTGAAATTGAGTCATATTTGTGGGTGTTGCAGATCTGAAGATTACTGGGCTTCTAGTGCCCTCGTCACACGAGAGTTAGCATTGCTTATCTACTCTCGAAAATCAGTGACAAGGCACAGATTTTGGGCTTCATCACACCAATCACCATCACTGGGAGCTAAGGCTTCTTATAGCATGGTGATTACTTCATGCCTTCAATCATTCCGGGCTGTAAATGGTGATTTGGTGATTCTGCTTTGGATTTGGTGTGTCTTTTGCAATTTTTTTTTTAAGGTTTCAGGCTTGTGGATCTAGGTGGATGTTGGTTATTTAGCGATTTTCCTTATGGGTTTCTGTTATCGTGAATGTTTGGCTAGGTTTCATATTGATTGCCTCATGATTTTCTACGTTTCTATGAACTTTTAGTGCTTATGTGTTGATTTTCATGGGTTTTTTCCTTGCGGATGCCTGCTATCTTGTTTGCTCAGTGGTGTTTTTGGTTGATTTTCTATCTGGGTGCTTCTGTTTCATGGCTGCCATGGAATTTATGCCTAACAGTGAAATACCCACATAACATGCCTATTGGGAGCTGATCTCACGTGTCTTGTTGCCGGTTTTGTGCCTTGGATTTTTGTTTCATCTACATGCTCTGATTTTTGTGTCTATGATCTGTGCTTCAGGGGGTTTTCCACAGCTGATCTTTATTGTTGTAAATATCTAAGCGAGAACCTATGGATTAGATTTGTAGAAATCAAATCAGACCCATGTGTAGATAGTACTATACTGCTACCTCAGACAGCAGGCAAAAACCATTGCAAGGAATCCTATAGAGATTTTGATAAAATCACAAGACCAGCTTATTTGACCCTTGAAGCAAATGACTTTTCCCCGATAGAGATTCCGAAACGGTTCTTCTGTGATATCCCGATCCAATTTTGTTCCTGGACGTTTTTTTGTTTTTGTAGCATCACTTTAGGTGTTTTAGGCGTAGATTTGCATCTGGGTTTGAGTCACAAGACATCAATTAGATTCGTATAGGATTAGAATGTCTTCACTGGTTTATTTTCCATGGATCTCTGGCAAGAGCTCTGTTAAGATGTTTTTTTGTTTTTTTTCTTTTGTGAAGAAGCTCAGGGATCAAATTGACTCCATATTATTACGCATCCACATTCTCACCATGGCCTAAGGTCTATACTGGCTGCTGACAGATTTGAGATCTTATGCATGTATGGTCTTAAGCACAGTTCTAGACCAGCGTAAATTGTCCAGTACTTTCCAGGTTGTTGCATGGCTATATTTTGGGTATCTGTTAGCTTTGTTATGTTGTTTTCTCTTTGTTGATATTGGCATAATAAATTTTGTTTTGCTGGGTTTTTGAATATGGCAAAATTATATAGGCTGTGAAACCAGTTCAGTTTATTTGAGATGCAGGTTCCCGGATGGTTTTCTAAGGTCTCCAAGCCTGGTAATACCTCAGATCATTATCCTGAGACTTAACTTCTTTCCTTTCCTCCATCTTTCAAGCAGTAACCTTGTCATGATTTTTCTGTTGCAGCAGCGGGGAGGTTTGCTTATTATTTTTGTCTTCACCATCAGAAATGCGGGTCTATCGCAGTCTAGAGGTGATTGGGAGCTGATCTCACATGTCCTGTTGCATGTTTTGTGCCTTGGCTTTCTATTTCATCTACACGCTCTGATTTTTGTGTTTATGATCTGTGCTTCAGGGGGTTTTCCAGAGCTGATCTTTATTGCTGTAAATATCTGAGCGAGAACCTATGCATCAGAGTTGTAGAAATCAGATCAGATTCATGCCCACCCATGGCAGTAAAGAAAGTGTAAGCTTATGCTTTTTTTTATGCCCCATTGGGTTGTAATAGAGCTAGTTATTTGAAGTGAACTAGACTCGTGCATTTTATGATAAGAGGCTTGCACAGGAGGTTAATGGTGATTCCCTTGGAGAGGTATGAGTTGACTTATCATTTTGTTATTATTAAGATTAATATATCTTTATCCTTCTGTAACTATCTCATGTTTGGGAAGGTTTGTAACTAGTTGTAATATGTTGCGCCGTCACCTTCCAGGAGTTCAAGGGATATGTCTTCAAAATTATGGGAGTATGTGATAAGCAGGGTTTTCCCATGAAACAAGGAGTTCTTACTCTAGGTCGTGTACGCCTGTTATTGCACAGAGGTAAAATATTAATCTTCAGAATTTTGTTCTTGTATGATATGTTATCATATAGTTTCATACCAGCAATTTAGTAGATTATTCGGATCAATATTTATTATCTTTCTCCGGGCACCCCCTGCTTTAGTGGGTATGGAAGGCGTAATGGTGAGAGGAGACAAAAGTCTGTTAGGGGATGCATTGTTAGCCCTAATCTTTCTGTCTTGAACCTGGTCATTGTTAAGAAGGGTAACTACTGAATCTGTTTATTTCATTGATGTGGATATGTTGCAATTCTTGATCCCCTATATTACTTGCATGAATTTGTGGACCTTCTGTTTGTAGGAGAAAATGATCTTCCGGGTCTAACGGACACTGAAAAACCAAGGATGCAGGGACCTAAAAGGGCATCCAAAATCAGAAAATTTTTCAATCTTTCCAAATAGGATGATTTTAGGCAAAATCTAACACCGAAAATTCAAATTCACCAAAGAGTATTTCAGAGGAAAATCATTGTGATAATTAAGTAATATGGAGAACAACTACAGATCTGTGCTACCAGCATTTTTCCAGGGAAGATAACCTTGCAAAATGAAACCCAATGACACCCTTTATGAAGAAACCAAAAATACCAGAAACCCTTGTCTTCTCGTCAGATCTACCAAAAGATTCATATAATCGTAAGTAATTTCAATACTCTTCCACAAGAATCCTCAGCAAACATATCAGTCTTCAATATTCCAAAGGTGAGAAATCTCTTCAGAGATGACTTATTGCTTTGGCTCACGATTTCCAATAATACATCTTTCACAATCATAGAAATGAACTGTGTGTGAAAATAGCCACACTTACAAAGATATAATTAGATAGAAATGAGGGTGATGAATATGAAATATACAACCAATCAATAGGATGCTCATTGCTATCATTGTTACAGTCACACATAAGTCAATGTCATGCAATCAGTGTTACTCTTGCAACATCAACAAATGGTCAAGGATCTATCACACAAGGTTTCTGTCCTGTGTCAAGGTCTTTAGCTATTAGTGCTATTGGTTAAGCTTCAGACCTAGGATCACAACTTGAAGAGAAGAAACTGGTAGAGCCTCCTAATTTGAAGATAAATATCACAGATACCCAAAGAAAAGCTCGGTCTTCTCAAGTAATGGTGCTTCTAAGTTTGCTACTGAGGCATGACAACACAAAATTGTGCATTGCTTCCTTTCTATTTTATAAGGGGCAATGTACACTCTAAGTAGCCACTTGTGATATTAAAACAGTGAGCTCGGAGGTCAATATAATGCTCAGACTTATTGAGAAACAAGAGTTGGATATATTCAATAGACAAAGATGGAGATGGGAGTTTCAATGGACAATCTGCTTCAAATAGTTTCAGCTCACGGAATCAGGAATCGATTTCAATTATTATTGCTCTATATAATTCATTCTCTGATGAAGGATTCGTGGTAGAAGGACCTTGAAAAAAACCTCGTTCCTCAGATTTTGGCAAAGATGATTTAGATTTCAGAAATGAGAAATCAAACACCTGTAACCATCAGTGTTGTTAGATTTATCACCAACAAAATCTAACACTGAAAATTCAAATTCACCAAAGAGTATTTCAGACGAAAATCATCGTGATAATTGAGTAGTATGGAGAACAACTACAGATCTGTTCTACCAGCATTTTACAGGGAAAATAATCTTGCAAATTGAAACCCAACGACACCCTTTATGAAGAAACCAAAAATACCAGAAACCCTTGTCTTCTCGTCAGATCTACCAAAAGCTTCATATAACCGTAAGTAATTTCAATACTCTTCCACAAGAACCCTCAACAAACATATCAGAGCATGTGTCATTGATGAGGGCCGAAGATTTAAAAAAGGGGTTCTGGACAGCGGCTAGCACGTGTCCCACGAAATTTGCAGATGTAATTAACTTGATGATGAGCCCCAATTTTGGTACAATTCGGGCTCATTTTGGCCTGCTTTACTTGCTCAAGCCATTCATCTTTATTTTCTTATGCATGCATTTCTTAGTTATTTCGTGTTGTTTGTAGGAGGAAGGATAGACACTTTATCCACGTGACTAATGCATTGTGATTCCAGGTTTTGGCATGGAAAAAGGGGAACATAGGACAACGTAGAAGGAGTAAGGAGACATAAGGTGGCACTGCTGATTTTGTGGAAGGATGTCCACAGTACTGGGACATTCCTCGTGACTCCCACCGAGAACTCCGAGCTCCAATCAATCTCCCCTCCGAGCCTCCGAAGTAGCCAGCTGTCCTACAGGAACAACAGTCATCAACTGTTGACTGCCTCACAAATACGCAGTTTAACTTCAGTGGGC
>APFE031713968.1:0-39467 GCA_000404065.3 Pinus taeda
ATTATTATGTAAATAATGTTTTTAGTTTTGATGTAGTGTGTATGTAGCTTAAATTTGTTAGTGCATTATTATGTAAATAATGTTTTTAGTTTTGATGTAGTGTGTAAATTATGTATTGGTTTTAAGGAAAAAGTTCTAACTTTGAATTTTTCAATATTTTGATTTTTGGAGTTATGGTTTTGTTATTTTTTAATTAATTTATTTTCTTTGCCTTTTGCGCTTCTTCTATATAGAATTTAGGGGTTAGGTTTGTAATGGATGGTTTGTGTGTTTTTTTATTTTTTATTATAGTTTTTGTTTTTCTTTTATTGTGACTTATTATTCTTAGTTTCATTGTTATTACTTGAAATTAGCCTTGAAGTTAAAAGTCAAAATAAAGCATTTAAGTCATGCATTATTCTATATTGTTACTAGTTATAACTATTATAACTTTTGAAGCTAGGGTTTTAACCATGTATTTTGTTTAAGAATGATTCTTCTTTATTTGGTACCAATTTATAGCTTTGGTGAAAGATTTAATTTGGTTGTTATGGTGTAAGGGACATAGAGATGCCCAAATCTCTTTCTTTTAATTTATTCCCTTAGCACTAACTTCACATGACCTAACCTTGCTAGCCATAGTTTCATATAATTTGGATGAGGTTGTGATTATGGTAATTTGGTGGTCCAAATCAACACTTACATACCATACATGTAAGTCTATTATCGACTTTCATAGTTTTTGATTTACATTTTATCCTTAAAGGTTGTATAAGTAATTTTTGATTCATGTTATATCACAAGCTGTCGCAATAGGCTAAGTTTTTGTACTTGCATGCACACATGGCCACATTTTTGTTGTTAATACATGGTTTGTGGAAAGGTATTGGGATGATTTGTTTGGCACAAGATTCACATTTAGCCTAGTCTTGATAGTCAAGCATGATGATTTTTGTAACACCCTCCTCCCACATCTACCCAAGCAATCGGCCTGCCTGGGTAAAGATGCGACGAGAGGCCACTATGATATGATTCGACCTCCTATGTCACGTTAAGGAAGTGGAATGGATGAAAATACACCATACAAACATTAGTCATTAGCCACATGACCCTCAGGAGCTAATCCAATACTTTAGATAACTTTCCTTGGGGTCCCACTTAACTTTTGGACAACTTAGGCCTTAGTCACTCCCATGCTATAGGCATGAGAGCCACCAGAAACCCAAATTTGCTCCCACAAGCTTGCCTGCCAGCAACCAGAGACCTAAATTGCCAATGCTTTTCCAGTGACTCTACGGTTTGAGCCACTTTTAGGCCTAGAGCCCGACTCACTGCCCAAAATTGAACCATCTCTGAAAATCAATAAAATAGCATGGAAATGACTGTATTAAAGCGAATATTTTTTTCAAGACTTTGACTTGACCCTACTAGCCATGACAAACATTTAATCAAACATATTGCAAATGTGTAATCTATAGGTGCAATTCACAGTTCTGAGCATAAGGGTCTCACACTAAGCTAAGAATCTTTAAGAACCATTGATGCATCAACACATCAACTACCATTCCATCCATTACATCATATTATACATTGATCATTCAGTTATAAGAAAAAAACATGATGAGAGCCACTCATGGTTACTGTCATAAACACATACATAACCAACATAATAGAAACATAAATACTCATGAAACTGCAGTCATATAACCACATATAAACCATCAAAATTCTCATAGAAATACAAGGAGGAATGAACTTTCATTAATGATGCAAAATCCAAACATGGGAAGGGACTTCCATGATACATCTGACTATAGGATGGCTAAGCCAAATTTCTCTTAAGCAATTCATCCCCATTCCATATTCCAAGCATGAATGTGGGATCTCATAGAACAAATCAATCAAAACTCATTGAAGGCTTCCAGAGGCCATCCACTTCAACTCATCAAACAATGATTCCACCTCATGATCATACATAACAAAACCATCATCAGACTGGTCTCCATCTAAGCCTTCTGGGGCTTCCGGAGCGTTTTTTCCAACGAGGGCTTTGAGGACTAGTAATTCAACCCATTGCTGTCATCGGGCTTCCAGAGTGTTTATACAAGCAAGGCTTCGAAGACTAGTAACTCAACCCACCAAGGGCTTACAAGAGCATTTTTGCAACCAAGGCTTCCAGGACTAGTAACTCAACCTAAGTTGTTATAGGGTTTCCAAAGCGTTTTTCCAATTAGGGCTTCTCGGAACTAATAATTCAACCCAAGATAAGGAAATATGAGAACCAACCAAAAAAAATAATGAAAGTAAACCCATAATCACCATGGATATCTAGGAGATGGAAAGGCTAGGCAATCCACTCTCGGTCCAGGAAATCCTCCATGTTAATGAGAGATCACAACCAATAAACCACATGCATGTGACATGCATGCCAAAAATAGTGAAGGAAACATACATGCAACTCGATTCCTTTTTGCACTTTCCTGCCCTTCCTTTGCCTTCTTGCTCCCAAAATACAAGTATGACACACCAACCAAGAGTACGCAAATAAAACTGTCTCCAATAATATGAGAGAGAGATAATAATGAGAGAGCTCCAAAACTGAACTAACAAAAGGTTAGCAAAATCCTGCCAACTAATCCTCAGAAGCCTTTTTATGGATAAGGCCTCTATTTTCTTCATTTTCCATTATTTTCCTTCATTTTCCTCCTCACATGTAACCTGTGACCTTTCATCTCCTTTTTCTCCTAATTTCCATTTTTCATAAATGATGTGCCAAAATGCCATTTTTCCTTTCCAAAACCTTAGCCATTGTCTTTGCCAATTTCCTTAGCCATAAACAATCATAAGTGATCCCTATCACTCCGATTTTTCCCAACATTCATCCTAGAATAAGTGTCCCATCATCCATGGTTATTATTTTTAACTTTATTTACTTGTATTGCATGGAATTTTCACTAGGGCTGTTACAGAAACCCCACCCTCCCCCTGGGGGAACATTATCCTTGTTGTTCAAGAACACCTATAACAAAAAAAATGTTCTGAGAAACACATACTGCTAATGGCGCTTTATAACTTATCTCAATTTCATATTTACAATGATCATCCTATAGAAATTCCCGCTATAGATCAACAGATTATGCAATATACTATAACACAATACAAGATCTACTTCTACAACACTTTGCGAAAACTTAATCAATTTGAGCACGATCAATGAGAACACATATAACTCAGAATGAGAAGCAATCACACATAACACAAAAGAAATAACCCGGGGAAAGCCTCAACCTAATACCCCAACTCTGTATTATCATACAAGTGGAAATATAGCCATTATTACAAAAAGAATCAACTCAAAAGCTATCTTTCTCTCTCTACAATACCTTTGCTACTCATAGATAATCAAAGGTCTCTATCTAACCTCTCGTCTACCCTCCAAGCCTCCTATTATTTTATACAATTTTGATTGGGGTCCAGTGCAACCACTTGTGTGAATTGGCCTCTTCACACACTCACTAACCTCTGATCCAACTACGCAGTCCTGAAGGAGATAAATCCTCATCATGGATGAGCTTTCTTTATATGAAAAATATTCATCCAACTAATAGTACATTGTCCCTTGTCTGATCTCAACTGGGTCTTTGTTTGAACGGACATGCATGAGTTATTCATCAGAGAATATTCAGTTATCTAAAGTGCAGTAGTTATATGCAAGTATGCATTAACTAATTGAGCTTACTTAATTTAAACAAATTGTTTAAATCAATTATAGATGGACTTGACTCAGTTAATTGACCCAACTAATTACTACTCAAATTATAACTCATCCTTATATCTTTAACTGATGGATAAATTCATCAATTAATAGATAAACTATTGAATGTCCTCACATAGACTTCATGCTTGATTTTTCACAACTAATTAACTCATGGTGAATTAATTAATTTATTTTCAAATAGTTGTTAAGTTCAAATTCGAATTCTACTTCCTATTTTAGTCTAGGGACTGACTAAAATTGGAATCCATCCTGAACTGCTAAAAATAGAATGATATTTTTAGCACTTCCATTTTTCATTCCTTGTTTCTCAATCCAGCACTGGTACCCAAACTTCTATTTATAGCAGTGCTATTTTTAGCACTTCTATTTTTAGCATTTCTTGTTGCTATTTTCAACATATCTCGCATAGTGGATCTCTATAACCCAACTCGTGGAATTATTTACATCCATATACATATGTACATAAACCAACAACTTCAAAACATATAGCAAAACATATACCAAATCATATACCAAAGCATATGCCAAAACACCAAGCCAAAAATTCTATGCCTCAACCGAAAAACAAGGAAGGATACATAGCCTGCATCTGATCTGCCATCTCGCATGTAGCTTCATTGGGCCTAAAGTGATTTCATTGCACCTTGAATTGCTCAATTGATTGGTTCCGTAGGATGAGCACCTTTTTCTACAATATATACTGAGGTTCTGGCTGGAATTCTCCATCTCGTTCTACTTGCAATATAGAGTATTCAATCACATGATCAACATCCTTAACATACTTCTTAAGCAAAGATACATGGAAAACATCATGGACTTTCACTATTAGAGGTAGTATAAATCAATATGCTACTGGCCCAATTCTTCTTCAGTTTGATGTGTAAGTACACTTATTCCCCAACCTAGAACTCCTTGAACAATCCGTTCCTATCTACATAACTCTTATGCCTATCCTGTGTTGCCTTTATATTCCTTTTAATCACCTACATCTAATGTTCCATGTCTACAAACATATCTAGTCCAAAAAATACCCTACTAACTGGATCACTCCAATTGATAGGAGTATTGAAACTCCACCCATACAATTCCTCAAAGGGACTCATCTTAAATGATTCCTGATACACATTGTTGTACACGAAATCCACCAGTGGAAGATACTCTTCCCACTATCACTGTTGATGCATCACATACATCCTCAACATGTCCTTTAATATCTTATTGAGCCTCTCTGTTGATCCATCTATCTGCGGATGATAATATTTACTGAAGGCCAACTCTGTGCCCAAACCTGCAAATAACTCCTTTCAAAACTTAGAAGTGAACTTCACATCCCTGTCTAACACAATATTATTCAGAACACCATGTAATATGACCACATCTTAGATGAATACCTATGCTACATCACTAGCTGAGAATGTAGACTTCACTAGAATGAAATATGAAACCTTCATCAACCTGTCCACAATAACCATAATGGAGTCATGTTGCTTCACTCTCTTCGAAAACCTCGTGATGAAGTCCATGCAAATGACTTCCCATTTCCACTCTGGAACCATGATCAGTTATAGCAGTCCACTTGGATGTTTACACTCTACTTTCACTCGTTGATAATCGAAACATCTAGCCACAAACTATGCTACCTCCTTCTTCAAATTCAGCTGATAGTAAAATGTCTTCACTGCTCTTAGTGTCTTTTGATACCCTTGGTGATCCGAATACCATTTCACATGAAACTATCTCAATATCACCTTCTTGAGATCATTGTTATTCAATATATATATCCTGTCTTGGAACCTGATCAATACATCCGATGTAAGATAATAATCTATATCATGTGCACCTACACCTGTGCTTGTACTGCTGCTTGTACTTGTACCACTACATGTACCACTACCTATACGTGTACTTGCACATGTACCTATAGTTGTATTATCACCTGTACCTATACCACTACCTGTACATGTATCTGCACTTGTACATGTACCTATACTTGTACATATATTTGTACTATTACTTGTGCATGTACGAACACCCTACTGCAACCTGTGCACAATCTCCATATACCTAACATCTTGCTGACCTGCCTGCAAGATCCTATCCTGTAAGTCTATTCCATAAGATCTCATAGCTGCGAAGTGATTTACATGTATCCATTTGTTGAGAGCACCTTCCACCCTGTTCTCTTTATCTTTGATGTACCTGATATTCAAATCAATCTCATTGATCGAGGCCAACCATCTAGCCTGCCTGGCATTCAAATTCAACTGGTCAAACAAATACCTCAATCCAATGTCATCACCCATAAGTACAAAACTCATACCAAGAATATAGTGCCTCCACATCTTCAATGCATGTGTGATCAATGCTAACTACAAATCATGTGTGGGATAGTTCTGCTCATGCTTGTTTAGTTTCTGGGACTCATAACATACCACATGTCCATCCTACATAAGGACTCCACCAAGTCCTGTTACAAAGTATTTTGTCACACCTCCTGCATTTCCCTATGACATACCCCAAAGTACTCAAAAAATTACCATTATGTAGTGTAAGCATTCATATATGTAGCTCATATCCTTCCTAAGAAATTGATTGGAAAATTCCTTGACCTTCCCCTGAAGGAAATAGCTCTTAAACCCTAATTTGATAATCATCACTCTTATGGGACTTAAAACCACGATGTTCGCATGTTGTAATATACTTGGCCTGTGATGGGATCGCTTTTTTTACTTATATACCCGCAATGATCCCAGAAATGAAATCTTCCCAAAGAGGATGAGAAGCTTCGTGATCTAGAAGATTCCAAAGCGGCGAGCTGGAGGTTGTTCGCCGTAGATGAGGTCGAGTTCTCCCAACTTGGCCTCTTGGTCTTATTCCTATAAGCTAACTCCTTGAGATGAGGGCCTACTCCTACCTTTGGAGAGATCATAACTCCCTTTCCCAGCTTATATATTCATCCTCTCCCATTCCCAAATGGTTGGTCTATGTTTATTTGCACCCTTTTGTTAAGATTGTGCTTATATGCTATCATTTGGCTTGGAGAAGGAGTTCTTGGAGAGCTTAGCTTGGACTTGGATATTAATTCAAGGAGATCCTATTGACATCAAGGGTTGGTTATATTCTTCCTCCTTTATTCTATTAATGTGCAATTGCTAGTTCATTTTCCATTGATGTGTATGCTGATGTATCATCTATCTTAACATTCCTTCATAAGTTAAGTAGGTTTATTTTCAATATGCTATTTGTATTTTCATGCCTTGTTGTGTCTTGATGTCTTGTGCAAGTGCATAAATGTTGTGAGCAGTAGGAACGAGCCTGTGATGCAAGTGATTCAAGGTCTTCAAGAAAGGAGATCGAGATAACATTAGAATGGGGTAGGACATCTTCTTGGTCTCTATTTTCAATTGTAAGTTAGGAAAGTGTTTGATATATTGTCACTTAGGTTGCTAAACCCACTCATTGAACTAGAGGGATCATCTCTGTCCACAGAGAGGATTTACCTAGACAATAGAATTTTGACTCCACCGGGGAAGCTATAACCCTTTCCATTTAATCCTTCACTTTGAATTTGTGATGATTTTGACCAACTATTAGTTTTCTAACTTGTTTGCTTTTCTGTAACTATTCTTACTTTCTTGTGATTGCTTGAGGACATTGATTTTTGTCTGGTCTTGAAGATTTTTTTATTTTTTCTTCATTTTTCTCACCCATCGAAGGTTTTCCTCTCATAGTCATGATATCATTGTGGATATTTTGAATAAAGTTATGATTATCACACTTTCATCGATGTTTTGCCTTTAATAGGAGCCATGATTCGAGAGTAGAAGAGAAAATAAGGTTTTTCTTCTTGCTTTCAGTCTTTGTGTCCTCTACTTATGATTTTCCAGAGTGTCTATGGTGTTTGTGATTGATTTCCTTGCTTAATTTGCAAAATTTGTCTAATTGGCTTTGAAGTGAAATTTGATTTTGTTTTAGGGTTTCTAGTCAACTAGTCATCACTCGCTGCTCATTGGTGTCATTGAGATGTTTTTTTTAATGATTGATTGAGTGTTTTTTCTGTGGAAATCATTGGAAACATCATTTTACATTTGTTTTAACTTGTATTTCGAGATTTAGTTTTTGTAAAAATGCAATACATTAGTTGGACTAAAAAGCTATTTTTTGAGATTCATCATTGAAAATAGATTACATTTTTTAGTGATTGAAAGATAAAGATTGTATTACGCACATCAAATCATTCAAAATGGAAAGAAAATCATAATTCATATAGGTGCATCTCTGTAAAGTAAAATCATTTTGCCTTCGAAAAAGTTGCATTTAGGATAGTGAAAAGTGAGAATCATTTTTACTTTTGGCATTGCATTTGGAAGACAAAAATGAAAGTTAGTGGAAGGAAGTTTGCATGATGCATTTTGTTTGATGCATTATTGATTGAAATGTGTTCCCTTGATTAATATAGCTTTCATTGAAATGAAAATTTTCCCTTTTTCATATAGTTTCATGAGGGAAAATTTTAAGGATGCAAATTTATCTTAAAGTTTAGAAACCTTGGTGAATCCCACTAGTCCATAATATGAAAACTATAAAATGTTTGGAGATAATTTTGTAAAAATATTCAAATTTATAATATTTTTATATAGTATATATATAATTTTTTTGGCGATTTTATAGTAAAATAATTTCATAAATTTGGGTGAATCATTTTCACAAAAAAATGGAAATTGCGAATACTTTTTTTGGAAAAAGTATAGAAAATTAGCCCATGGGCGAATATTAGCCCCTAAAATTTTCCCTGAGTTGCATCATAGGTGGTCAGGTGACATCATTTCGAGCCTTAAAATCGAAACTTAATTGAAGATAAACTTTAAAATCTATCAATTAACCTAAGGAGCATTTGAAACATTAATGCTCATATTTCGTGGTCTAGGCTAGAGACGTGTTCCAACATCTATAAAACTCAGCAACTGTCATTCACAATACTCTTGCATTAGACAATCCTAACACAGGTTGTTTCTTCTTGTACCATCGAGTATATAAATGAATACCCTCATAGGTTGCAAACCTTTATCCATAGGAAGTTGAGTCTGCTTCCCTGTAAACATGATACACCAAAAACAATATTCAGGGAGATTGCCTGCACGTATGTCAAGTCCTTAGTAAATTTATTTTCTATGGTCTATATTGCAGTTCATGGTTACATGGTAATCCGTTTTTCCTAGAGTATCCTCAGTAGGCATTTCAATATTCTCTAACTCCCTAAACTTGAAAATATCATTGAGTGCTTGTCCTTTCATGCTGCTAAACCAACGAAAGTGACTAGAGTCACCTTTTTATCCTTTTCTCGACTCTTAAAACATGAAAAGGCAAAGTTTTTGTTTCAAATTATAAAATTAATTGACCATGGAACAACATCATTCCTGTGGAAATACTCCTTAGTAGATCTTAGGTTGATACCAATGGAAACATTTATTGAGTCTACCCGTCAAGAAAACCCCTCTGATGGGAATCCTAGTCCTTTTCCTTCTTTTGGAAATACTAGTGCTCCCTATATGGTGACATTGTCCCTTCTTGGATTGACCATTGGTATGCCAGTTTGGTTAGTTTCAACCTCGGTGGTTCTGAGTGTCCAAACTACTTTTCAACCAAGTTCTCTTCCACCTGAACAACATCAACCTCATGTTGATCCTAAAGTTGACCCCTTGCCTTCTTCGCCTATTTCTTCACCCCATTTTTCATCTTCGCCTGGTGAAATTTTATATTCTAGTAATTAGAAAGCTAAGAAGAAGAAGAAGCCAAAGAATAAGAAACAAAATAAGCAATGGGGCAACCAAGAAGAAATTGGTACAGATGTAAGTAATGAAGAAAGATCTTCCAACGAGCTTCAGAAAGTAAAATTCCCTTTCATGCTATGTAATGGGGACCACCTTCTTTGGAATTGTCCTAGTATTCCCAAGGTCTTAGAAGTGTGGTCGAAAAGTTCACATCAACCTTTTTTATCAGCCTATAGTGATCATACTGGTACTGGTGACAAACGGTCAACTAGTAATAGTAAATCCAATGAGAAAAAAGGGAAAGTGAAAATTCCCTATAAGTTGTGTGAAGGTAATCATCCCATTCACTTTTGTCCTCTTATGGATGAAGCTTCCAAACAATTGGAAAACCTTATAGCTTCTAAACCTCATCTTCTGGATGGGTATCGAAAGTTTCCCCGGATCCTTCACTAGTTGATCCAGTGATTGATAAAAAGTCATATTTGGTCGACCCCACTCTCTTTGAAAGTGAGTCTCATGAGTGCATTCTATACTAACCATTGGTAAAGAAAATGGCAGACTTGGTTCCACCTTCAGTTAACCATACCTTTTAGGTAGAGAGTGAACCCCATACCGCTTAGCCTCTTATGGTTTCTTTAGTTTCGAATGAATTGGAGGTAAATCCTCGTGTTCTCAAGGTGCATGAAATAATTTCTCTTGTTCCTGTCAAGCAAGAGGGCACGTCTCACATTCCTACGACTCCCCCTCTTATTAGTTTAGTCACTTCTTTTGATTGGAGTTTACTGGCAGGATATCGCCTTTTGTCTTATGTGCCTTTCCAAATTACAGTATAGGCTTATGATATGGTCGGACCTTGCACAATTATAGATGAGGGTGCATCTATTATCATCTTATCCTCAACTACTTGGAAAGATTTAGGTTCTCCTCAGCTTATACGTATCACCTAGAGTCTATTATATTTTAATAGAGGAACCAGTCAACTGTTAGGGATCCTTCCTAAGTTACATATTACTTTTGGAGGAAAGACTGTCTATCTAGATGTGATGGTGGTCCAAGGCCATTTATATTTTAATCTAGTCCTTAGCTGTGACTATGTTTATGTCATGGGATCTCTTGTCTCTTCCCTCTTTCGAGTGATGTGCTTCCCATATGAAGGAAGAATTGTGATCATTGGAAAAATTACATTCATTAGCCCTGAATCAACTCCCACTCACCATGATCCCTAAATGGCTCTTATGTTCAAGTAGTATCACCCTCGCCACAAGTTAATTACATGGAAAAATCTTCCATGCCCACATCTACTAATGATCTAGTAGGTGATGTAGTACGCCATGTACTAGGGGAATTGGAGGCTGATTTTTCCATTGAATCCCTAGACATGTATCCCTTCCACCATGTTGTTCTCCCGTTTGATGGGAAATGCTTGGAATCCATCGCCTCTTTTTGTCTGTGATCAAATATATCTAGTAAAGTTGCTTGTACTCTGTCAAGATACTTAAAAAATGAAACACGGGATCTGAGGATAGTTCTTTTACTATGTCAAACTCATTAAAAAATGAATTAGGTATCCATGAGGATAGTTCTTAACTATGTGAACCTTGTTAGAAAATGAAATAGGTTCCCATGGAGTAGAGATCCTTGTCCTGTGTCAAGCTCATTAAAAAATGAAACAAGGGATATGGATCAAGGCTCCTTGTCTTGTGTCAAGCTCGTTAAAAAATGAAACAAGGACCATGGAGGAGAGTTCCTTGTCTCGTGTCAAGCTCCTTAAAAAATTAAACAAGGACCATGAAGATAGTTCTTTTACTATGTCAACCTCATTCAAAAATGAAATAGGCCCATGAGGATAGGTCTTTTTGTTAAATTATGGTATGCTCTATGCTTAGACTAGATTACTTTTCTTTGTTATTATTTTCCACAAATTAGAAATCACATATACATAAGTAAAGTGCAGATAGACCATTAAACGATCAACAAAAAAACAAGCCAAAACAAGAGACACAAGATGTGTCAGCCAGCCAGGGACAAACCCCAATATGGGTAAACCCTTTGATTAAATCTTCTTTTATCTTCAATAATTCAGCAGAGAGAAATAGTACAAAAATTTGATTTATATCAGGAGCAGTAAACCTAGATCAATGGCATTAGCATCAGTGACATCAGCATCATCGATATCAATGGCATTAGTATCATCGACATCAGCGGCATCGGTATCATTGGCATTAGTAGCACCAGTATGAGAGGTTTGTCATCTTCAACCTTAAATTAAAGGTTGGTATCAACTTCACTCCTAGTGAATCCCAGCTTCATCAAGTAGCTAACGATCCTCTCATGCCATGCTTGGGGTGCTTGCTTCAGCCCATAGAGGGCCTTCTTCAACCTACACGCATGATATTTTCGATAATAAATCTCAAATACTTCCAGATGCTCCATGTAGACCTCTTCTTTGATTAAACCATGCAAGAACGCGATCTCGACATCCATATGATGTACTTTCCATCCTTCTGAAGCCGCAAGGGCTATGATCGAGCTAATGGTGGTATATCTGGTAATAGGTGTAAATATCTCATCATAGTCTATACCTTCCTTTTGGAAGAAGCCACGAGCGACAAAATGAGCCTTATACTTTTCTGTACTTCCATAAGCTACATGCTTTATCTTGTAAAGCCATTTAGAAATGACATTTGTCATGCCTAGGGGTTTAGGAACCACTTCCCAGACATCATTCTTCATAATAGACTCATATTCTTCGGTCATAGCATCCTTCCATACTTGATGCTTAATGGTATCTGAGAATGATGAAGGCTCATTTTGAATGATTTTGCTCCTGATGGTCAGGTATCCCTGATACCTGTTTGGTTTCTTACTTTCACGGAAGGTTACTCAAAGTGTAGCATGTCCTTCACCATCATCAAGTGTCCCCCTAAGCCATGAAGGCCTCTTCCTAGAAGAGGAAGGCTCAGATGGAGGAGTATCAATAGGATCCATGGGTTCTTCCACATCGGGCATTGTTTCATCATCTTTTTATTTAGGTTCCCTGTGTTAGCTTCTTGAGAGCTCCTCCCAGTAGGAAGATTGTTCACCTTGCTGAGAGCCATATCTTCATCAAAGGTGACATCATGACTAATCACAACTTCCCTTTGACCAGGTACATATATTCTATAGCCCTTAGTATTTTCACTATATCCCACGAAGATTCCTTTCTTTCCAAATGCACCTAATTTATTCCTTTTCTCTTTGTGCACATGAAAATATATAGATTGAGATACTATTGTGCTATACAACAACCCCCCATTTCATAAAATTTTACTTTAGGAAACTATAATATGAAATGGGTCCCTCTTAGATTAAATTGGTATTAACTTATCATTCCTCTAAAGGTCCGGAAACAAACGAAACATTATAAAACCCTTTGACTTAATAAATAATCGGTCTTATAATAAAAATGAATAATTCTTTAGAATTGCAATAAAGCGATCGCAAGATCACATATCGCAATAACAAAGGATGCATAGCAAAGACCCATTGATTCTCCTCGACGCGACAAGCGCGAATAACCATCGGTTATCGGGAAAACAAACAACAAAAGGCCCTTCTCCTTATCCGATGCGATATCACTATCGGCAATCGGGGAATGCGATATAAATATAACGAAACTCTTCTCCTTAAAGCTCCCAATGCGAGTTAAGCGATATCGCTATCGGCGATCGGGGATTCCACAATAACTTAAATAAAATTGCCCAAGGCTTCTTCCGATCGTCGATTGCGATAAAGCCAAGTGCGACTTTCGAAAAGGATTGATATGGCTTTGACATATTATATTAATTATTATTAAAAGCCTTTTCTCTTCCCGATAGTGATTCACTTGCGCCCAACCGCCAAAAAATCAAATCCACGCTTAAATAGACTATTCGGCAAATAAAGGATATAATGAGCATTTAAATGATTGACAGGTTTAAACGGCCAATTAATGGAGCAATTATGCCTAAATCCCTTCAGAGATTGTATCCGCAGGAACCTTATGATAACCTTCCATTATTCATTGATTGGCACAATTCTTCCATACTTGGTTTTTGCCATCTATTCTCCGCATTACGTTCATTTTATCTCTTGTGCAGAGCTTTTCCGCAGTAGCGAATTCAGACCAAATGGGGAAGAAATCTAAGAAATTTGGAACAGCTTCAGCTTCTGCGGTAACAAGACAACATGTCGCCGATCTGGGACGAAGAAAAAAAGGATTAATCTCAGATACCACATGTCTTGGCCTCAGTAATACTACTTGGCAGAGCATTTACAACCTGGTTGAAGCCGAGGAACCTCAGCAAACATCGGTACAAGCTACAGCAGGCTCAAGCCGGAAATCTGATGCTACTCTAAAAGATTTGGCTGATTCCTACCTACACAGGATATCGGCTCGAGAGCAAATTATTCCATATATAGATGTGGTGAGATGGGCCATTGAAGAAATTCCAATCACGAACAAAACATTCTACACTATTGATGGGAGAGTATTCGGTTCATTTCAGTCTAATGATTGGAGACAAATGTACCATTTGCCTGAACCAGAGAAGAAGTATAATAAAGAATTCCTGGAGAAGTTTAGAGATGAAAATGAAACTGAGTCAAAGCCTATATGGGAATGGAGATAGAACCCAGCGAAACACAAACATGAGTCTTCGGGTAAGTACTCTATCGATTCCTTATGTTCTCCTTATTTTTATGCTGGAGCTATGATGTGTCAAATGCGGGGATTGCATGATTCTTCAAAGTTTTCCATAGAGATGGTACCTTTGATGGAAGTAGCATGCAATAGTGAAATCATGAATTGGGAAAATATATTATCAGCTAAATTAGCAACAACTATTCTTGACTTCAGAAACAAATACCGCGTTACTGATAGATTCATCCCTCCATTTTACTTTAGTCCCTACATTTTAGACACCCTCTGTTTTAATTCCGAGTTTGCTGTGTTAGGTTGGATATGGACTCCACAGGACCCCATTCCCATTCATATCTATCACCAGAAATTATGGAAAGCTCATTATAAACACCACCTATATCAAGTCTGCAATGGATTCATGCTACCTATTTACTATGCAATTTTTGATAGGCCTACTCCTAAGATCTCCTCTCAAGCAGAGATTGACTTGACAGCCTTAGGAACCTAGTTCAGAGAAGAAACATTCACTTATGTAAGAGTTTTTAGCAGTCAGGACAGGCCTCATATCCTCCCCTTGTATATACCAGACAAACTATTAGCTCGAGAGATAGCATATCAGCTTACAGCCGCATCGGCTACAAAGACTCTCAGGAATTCAAAGAAACAAGTCTGGCCTCCTTTTTCTCTAAGGCGTGGCATCTATACTCTGCATGATTATAAACATGTAGAGAAAGAGGCGGAAAAGATTAATATACTAAATCTCGCCACTCTGCCTAACAGACGCTTTGATCCGAAAAAGGTCGTCTATAATGTTCTAGACCAAGCCAAACTCACTAAATTTGAACATAAGGAAGATGAGTTTGATGACATGTTCTCCTCGGACGAGTCGATCTTTCAGGTGAAAGAGATAGCTAAAATGAGATACCATGATGACGGGTTAGTTGAATTTAACAAACTTAGAGAGCAGAGATTACAAAATCTACCTCTAGATTTGTTAGCCATTTCCCCGATGATACAATCAAGCGATCCTGAGCAGCAGCTTACCAACGAGCCTCCTGCGACATTCAAAATATTTGAAGAAGTCCAAAGAAGAGAACAGGAGGAACTCCAGAGGTTATAACAGGAAGAGGTAAAGAGGAAAGAACAAGAGGAAACACAGAGCAAAGACAGAGAAGAAGCATAAAAGAAAGAACAGGAGAGAATACGTTAGGAGGAACAGAAAAGGCAGCAGGAGGAGAGCAGCAAGGAGGTGAATGTCAACACTCAGATTGACCCAAGATTGCTCCAGGAATGGAAACAATTTGATTCAATTATAAGCAATCTCGAGAGCTCAAGGGATGTCGATACATCGAAAGCGGCCGATACATAGGATACAACATCAAAAGAGGTTCCAAGCAAACGAACCAGCAGTCTAACCCCAACTACAGAATTAGAAATAATTCCCAAGGATCCTTCGAATCAAATTATTTTGAAGGTGGAGGATATTCCTCCATTGGATGTTTTATATAGCCCAAAACACAGGGTTGTAATAAAGTGACAGCGGAAAGGAGAAGGATTGATCAACCTTCCCTGTTCCCTGAACAAACAGTAACAGCCAATGTAGTGTGGAAGGAAGAATTCGACCCCTCCGATGACCTGCCAAAGTTGTCCCAATATGCTGGTGCCTATTTGGTAGTCACCATGGATAAGGCATCAGAGGTGAGCAATTTTTTGAAAGAAAAGGATCAGGTGATCGCTTCACTACAAACACAGCTATCAGAGGCACAACAGAAGGAAAAACAACTACAATAGCAACTGTCCATGTAACAACAGTTAAATAACCTACTAAACAAACAGTTGCATGAAGAGAAACAGAGGGCAGATTCGGGACCGATTCAGAGACAGAAAAAATTATCGAAGGCATTAGAAAAATTGAAGGCAATTAATGAACAGATGGTAAAAACAAAAGATGAGCAAATTGCTCAATTATCAGCTCAAGTAGAGAAGTTCAAGAGTCTTCCCCAACCTGCTGATTTCAGAGCAGAGGCAATACAGATTAATAAGGCACTAATAACACAAATAAGATTGTTGTGTCATCAAATTGCCCAAGTTGAACCTCTGTGCGACATTACAACATCTATAATAGACAAATCAGTTGATGCCAGGCATGATTTAGAGCAAGCTGATGAGACTTTAACGGATTTTCTTACTTGGTAGGACACTAAAGAGGGACAGACAGCAAACTTGCCTAAAATCTTAGAATCCCATAAAGAAATTCTATTCATGGAGTGGCAGTCCAAATTAATGAAAGCAGAGAGAGCGGTTTCTAGATGCAAATTATCTACGAACAATTTGATTGACTTGATTAACAATACTCTCTATTTATCTAACATGATCTCTCAATGTACACCAGGTAAATTATTATCAGCCAAGACATTGGAGCAATCATGTACCAAAGCTAGAAGAATGGAGATTGATCCAAGGAATAAAAGTTTACTTGGGAAACCAATTGGTTGTCCTAGTAACGCCATCAGCAGAGAGCCGCCCTCAAATGCCTAATGGATGCAATCGGGTATATACCCGATAAAACATGATGCCACCTATGTGCTCAAATCAATTCTCATCTCAGCTGCCCTCAAGAAGTGGAACAATGCTGGCAATATGCCACTCAGAACAAAGGCAAACAGCCAAAAGTGATGGATAATGCTGTGATTACCAGATTGTTGGGGGAGATATTCAAGACGGGTTATACCAATTTAGTAGCATTTTAATTTTGTAGTTTGTTAGCTTAGTTTAGTATTTATAGACCCTTTCATGTATTTAGAAAGGGTCGTAAGTTTTTGTATATGACTTAAGCCTGAAGTTGCACTACTGTACTTCAAGCATATTCTTTTATGAAAACTTGACCAATTTTTCCAAATTTTGATCACGAAGCTTTTGTGTGGATGTGCACTACTACCTTTATTTAAAAGTATTTCTGAGTCGGAAGAAGGAATTCAAATTGTGATTTACGTTGGGAATGATTTGCAGCTCATATGGTACTATTATCTATGTTTGAATTTATTCTTTTTATCTGAATTGTTGTTTGATCATTCTTGCTATTATTGAATATATGAATGTGTTTCAACAACAAACTTTATACTTTCCACTACTGGATGTTTACAGTTTGCTATTCTTCTAATCATGCATGTATCAGTAATATAAAAAGAGAATTGTAACAATGTTTAATCAATTACTTCGTTCAACTATTTGAACGAAGCAATTATTATTTAAATGAATGTCTTTATTTATTGAATAGTGTCATCTGTATGCCTATCAACGAACACAGATCACCAAACGTTGCACTTAAGAATAGAAGCTTCCCGGGATAAGATAGTCATTTACGTTTTCGCTCGTAGAATAAGTCCTCCATTCATTATCACTTATTAGAAAACCAATCATTCATCCACCCATTTTTATTCATTACTGGCAAACTGGTCCCATTATATCCAGTCGGAGCCACCATCCCAAACGGAAAAGGAGTTGTATTAAGGTCCGGACTGGGTGATTATCCCCCAATGTTGATGTAATGATTTTAAGGGCATCAACATTTTTGGCGCTAGAAGGAGGGCATCAACTATGAATGGAAAAGAAATCAAAACCCACAGACCATTCTCAGAGGAAATCACCCTCCAGCTCACCTCGAACCTCCCGTTTTCATTCTGAAACACCAGTGTCCAAACGAGAAGAAGAGGGATCAACTACCACTGCTCAACCCCACCATACTTCAGAACGTTTAAGTCTGGAGTCCCCTGAAGTTCAGTCTATCATCCAGAAACTTCAAAGCTTCTCCATATAACCTCAGATATTTGAAGTATCTCAAGGAAGTGAGACTTCACAATTCCGCCTACCTCATCCTATCACCAGAATTCAAAGCGAAAAACTTGGCATTGAAGTAGCTGAGTTGCCTTTACACCAAAGGAAAAGGGATAAAAAGAACACTGAAGGTTTTGGTAGTGAGACCTTTTCTCCATCATCTTCCATCTCTCCAGTGCGAAGTCAAACATCCACTTCCCCATTACATATTATTGTTCACCAAGGATCACCACCTTCAACATCACAACCTTTTCAATCTTCATTACCACCTCCTCCCCAAGCACCTGGAACACCACAGGTAATCGTTGGTGTAGAGCATTGGAAAGGTATGTTTTAACGCATAACTTAGTAGTGTTTCAAGCAATAGTTGTAGCCTTTTCCTTATTATACAATAGGGAAAATGCAATGGGAATGAATATGAATGATCCAAATACTGAACATATCTTCTTTCATGCAGGTAAGGACAAAAGTAAGAAGGCACGGTGCTAAACAAGAGTCCCATGAGCAGATAACGGCTGTCCCCCTAATTCTGAATAAAGTCCAGACTAGGGCAAGTAAATTAAGGCAGATCATTCCAGGATGAGATCAAGGACTGTCAGTTCGGAAGACGAGAAAGAAAAAAGAAAGGAGTTAGTTGTTTAACAGATCCCTCAGGATCTTTGATCCTGAGGGATCGTTACGTTCAATTATTTTGTTGTTTAGTTAACTCCGCCATTACTTGTATAAGATGGGGCGGCATCAAAGACTTAAGGGACGACTGGAATATCTTGTATTTTTACTCTCTGTTTTATAAGTTGCACTGTTCGTTATACTCAGACTATCGAGTCTCTTTGAGACTTAGTTTTGCTGTATTATCGTTGATGCTTTAATATAATACATTCGGTGTTAATTTCCTCCTGCATCTGAAGTAAGTTACGGCGGTGCCATTGAGAGCTAAGGGCCCGGCTCCAACGGACACTGGATGATTGTATCATTACAGTTTGGCTTCATATGGTTTGTTTACTGTTTTCTATAATTTGATATACGTACATGCTGTTCCATACTTGGTTATCAGTAGTTTTCCTTTTGTAAATCTTTGTAACGAGTTTACAACATATTTCCAGAATTGATCACATAACAAGTTGTTCACTTTCGTTATAGACTTTATAGGTGGAATGTTTCAGTTGCATATGGTTGAAGTAATGAACTATTGGTAATCGTTTCAGATTATGTTTATATATGATTGACGTTTCCTGTTTATGGTGATTTGCTGTTCCATTTGGTTAACTGTCTACTTGTACAAAAGATCGCCTTTAGTTGTATGTAAATTGGTGCCAAGAATTGAGAGGGTTGAACTCGCGAGATTTAGTTTCTTTACTGCTGTTCCTTTTTATTGCTGTTCCATTTAAGAGTTGTCGTTCCATTTCTGAATTGCTGTTCCATTCTGCTTTCTTGTTGTTCCTTTTTACTTGCATTCCTTGATATTGTGTGGGAGGAGGATCAAGGCTGTTGTGAGACACAGCAGACGCTATTATGCTCCCAGATCCATGATCCATACTCTAGTTTCTTTTCCTTTATCAGTTTCTAAAGGGATGGGTTACTGCTTCCGTACCCTTGACTGACAAAGTTGCCATGTGTGAATTCTTTATGCAGAAGTAATTTAGCATAGCTTAGCATCCATTTACTCTTGTATTTCTTAGACCTATACTACGAAGCATTACTCTGACAAATCGCCTCAAATTGAGATACCCTTCACAATAACAAAAAACGTTCCTGGATTGACTTGTAATGTGAGATAACTAGAGGTGAAAAAGGCCCTTGTTACAGCTCTACAGTTGGTACTCCCAAGATGGCTCAGAATCCATGGAACAGTCCTGGTGCAGTCACTATGCCTGCACCATTACATCCATTACCTGATTATCCTGAGAAATGGTTACCAAAGTTTAATCCAAACACTGGAACATTAGCTGAGGAACACATAAATAATTTCATGTTGTCAGTTAATCTAAAAGGAGTAACAGAAGAAGATGTTGTAGTTAGGCTTTTCCCCTACACGTTACAAGGATCAGCTGGGTGTTGGTATTTTTCCTTGCCCTCTGGATCCGTTACCAGTTGGAATACCTTCCAGGAGCAGTTTCTTACCAAATATGGTGATGGTAGATCCTTGGCCACACTCATTAATGACCTTTCAAATCTAAGGATTGAGTCTAGAGAACCAATTAAGGAGTTTAACTCCCGATTTAATAAGCTCTTGAATAAAATCCCCACCGATTCCAAGCCAAGTGAACAAATTAGAAGCAAGTGGTACATCACAGCCTTACCTTCAAATATAGCCATTTTTGTAGATAAGGCTGGGAAACCAACTTTCGCCGAAAATATGAAAGAAGCCCTTGCTGTGGAAAAACGTATAATCGCTTTGGAAAAGAAGGCTGCTCTCAAAGATAGGAAATCCAAAAGAGTCTCTTTCAAGGATGATTCAAAGAAGAAAATCACCAAAGATCCATATGATATGGAGGGTATTCAAAAGGTCCTCAAAAAAATGTCAAATGAAATGGTTGAAATTAAAAATCAAGTAGCAGAAACTTCAACAAAGAAACCATATAGGAATTTTAAGAAACCTGAGCAAAACCACCAATTGTTATATCTAATGCAGATTCAGACCCTGAGGAGGAAGACGAAGAAGAAACAATTGCACCATCCGATGAATTCGAGGAAGAGGAATTCATTGAATGCCATGGAATGTGGGACTTCATATTGCCTAACTCCAACACCGAAACTAAACAAGAAGCTTTTCCTGTGACTACTAGGAGCAAAAGTTCCCCTGAACCTATCCAGGCAAGTTCAAAGAAAAGGAGTGCAGGTACTAATACTACAAAGGAAAAGGTACCCACAAGGAAGCCGGCTACAACAGTGCCTCAAAACCAACCATCGTCCTCAAATATACCTCCAACATCAAAGACGTTGGTAGTATCAGATTCAATGGATTACAATATTGTTGATGATATGAAGAAGACTAAGGCAAACATCACCACGTTTGAACTCAGCAAATTAAAACATCAGCAGAAATTGCTTCTTAAGGAACTGAATGCAGTTCCTTCTTCTCCTCTTCCTAGTGCTAAAGCTGCAAATGATTCAGGACACCCACCTTCTGGTAGAGTTGAGGCTAATGATACGATTCTAATTGGAGACAGATCAAATTCCCATACCCCCCTTTTCCTCTTAACCTACGAAATCTACAATTGAAATCTACACAACTATTTGATTGACTCAGGGGCATCATCTAATGTAATGCCAGCTTCAGTTTGTTCTAAACTGAACATAGAACCCCAAAAGTCTTCAATTTACATTGTGCAGTTAGATAGAACCAAAGTCCAGGTCTTAGGGGAAATAAACTCTGTTACTATTAGGTTATTGGCTAATCCACGAGTGGTTCAAGGAATTGATATCTTAATCGCTGATATACCTGAGTTTTATGTTTTAATCTTGAGCAGGGATTGGTCTGAGAAGCTCCATGGGTATATTTCTACCGATTGGTCTCATATGTGGCTACCCTACAAGAGAAAGCCAAATCAAATAAAAATCAATCGGGAGAAACACATGACCCATACTGTCACAGAGTTCGAATAGGAGAATCAACCAATTTCATTTAACAATAATATTTTGGGAAACTATTCTTCTGAATCATTCTTTAGAAATTATATTTCCCAACCATCTCCTTTCTCAGTAAACAATTTCACATCCCAAATCGAAATTTTTTCTCAAACCAACAGATCAAGATGTGCTAATGTTACTGAGGATTCTATAAATAAAATTGTTGATAATTCTTTATTTTGGTGTTTATATTTTGACGGTTCTAAATCCAGTGAAGGATCAGGAGCAGGGTGTATTCTAGTCAGCCCTGAGGGAGAAAAACAATGCTTTCTTGTAGATTATAATTTGAATGCACGAATAATACAGCTGAGTATGAGGCCTTGGCACAAGGACTATATAAATCTATTGGCCTGAAAGTTCAATATTTGAAAGTGTTTGGCGATTCAGAGATTGTCATAAAACAAGTTCGAAATACAATCCATTGTCTCTCTAATCACCTCAAGCACTATCAGTCTTTAGTCCAGGAACTTATATCTCATTTCTTAGCATTCAATATTTCACCTATTCCCAAATCCTAGAATGTAGCAGTTGACTTGTTAGTAAATGTTTCTTCTTAACTCCTACCTTCTAAAGATTATAGCCTAGATAGATTTTCAGTAGAGGTGATTTTTAGGCCATCAATTCTTGAAAATGTCACCAATTGGCGAGTGTTCAATCATGATGAAGACATCTTACATTTCTTAACTTCCGACAAGTCCTACAACGAACAGACCGTTGATGAAAGCGATCACAATCTTCAGATGAAAGAAAAGCATGAGGAAAACTCAATACCAAAACCTGTGGTTAAACTTGAATATCTCTACGAAATTAAAGACAGGTTTAAACAGGTAACCAATTCAAAACTCCAAAGTTATACCGTAAGATTTGAATTGATAAATCTGGGTACTGAGCAGAACCCTCAAAATATCAATTTAGGACTAGGGATTTCTGTGGAAGAAAGGATAGCATTTATTAGATTATTAAGGAAAAATAAACATGTCTTCACTTGGAAGTATGATGACTTAAGAACATATGATACATCAATCATCCAGCATACCATTCCAATGCTTTCTGAACAAAAACTAGTTCAACAAAAATTGAGGAAAATACATCCAAACTTAGAGAGTCAGATAAAATCAGAACTCAATAAACTCTTGAAAGCAAAGATTATTTTTCCTGTTCGGCACTCAAACTAGGTCTCCAATATGGTGCCTGTTAGGAAGAAAAATGGCGACATCAAGATTTGTATAGATTTCAGAAATATGAATAAGGCAAGCCAGAAAGATAATTTCCCATTACCTACCATGGAGCAAATACTCCATTCAGTAGCAAGTTCTGAGCTAATTTCCTTTCTAGACGGTTTTTTAGGAAACAACCAAATTCTGGTCCATCCCGATGACATACTCAAAACTACTTTCAGAACAAAATGGGGAACTTACGCCTATCAGAAAATTCCTTTTGGAATTATTAACACAGGAGCTACATTCCAAAGAGAAATGGATATAGCCTACAAAGGATTGATCAACAAAACAGTAGTCGTCTATTTAGATGACATTACTATATTTTCTAAAAAGAGATCCAACCATTTACATGATTTGAATTAAATCTTTGAACGTTGTAGAAAGTATGGTATTTCACTTAATCCCAAAAAATCCTTCTTTGCTCTAAATAAAGGAAAGCTCTTGGGCTTTATCATTTCCAAAGATGGTATTTATATTGATCCTGACAGGATTAAAGAAATTTTTGAAATCCCATTTCCTCGTAACAAAAAATCCATGCAGTCATTTTTAGGTCAGATCAACTTTTTCAAAAGATTTGTTCCCGATTTTTCTCACATCATTTTACCATTACAAACCATGATTAAGAAAAATTCAGTGTTTAGATGGGGGTCTATGGAAAAGGAAGCATTTGATTTAATCAAACAATCAATAATCAATTCCCCCGCTTTAAACACTCCTAATTTTTCTAATCATTTCATACTGTACACTATCGTGTCCCATTCATCTTATGCAGCGATACTCACTCATATTAATGATCATGACTTGGAAGCACCGATTTCATTTTTTAGTTCAAATTTTCAGGGTGCAGAACTAAATTACTCCGAAGTTGAAAAACAAGCCTTTGCTGTGTATAAAGCCATCAAACACTATAGGCCCTTCCTTTTAAAAGCCCATAAAAAAGTTATAGTTCCTTTTTCTGCAGTAAGGAAATTACTGATCCAAAGGGAATTAGGTGAGAAAAGAGCAAATTGGGTTACAACACTTCAAGAATATGACTTGGAAATCAAGCCAGCAAATATTTTTAGAGGCCAAGGTTTTTGCAGGTTATTAGTAGGAGCATCCAACATTCTGGAATCAGGTGATATAGATCATATTGAAGAAATCAACCAGATCAGTATTACCAATTCTGAATCTCAATATGCAGATTTAATCTTTTATTTGAAAAATGGATATGCACCTCCTAATCTTTCTTATTAAAACAAATGGGCCATTAGATTAAAGGCAAAAAACTTCATAATCATTGATGATGTACCTTTTAGGCAAAATTATGATTCAGTTTTATTAAGATGCCTGGAAAAACCTGAAGCACAAAAGGTTTTGCAGGAGCTACACGATGGACCAGCCGAAGGACATTTTCGAGCTGACACAACAGCTCACAAAATCATTCATGCTGGATATTATTGGCCCACCTTATTCAGAGATACTCACGAATATGTAAGGAAATGCCGAAGTTGTCAAATCTCCAGTGAAAGACAAAGAAAACCAGCTTTCCCTTTGCAACCAGTCAACATTGATCAAACTTTTGAACAATGGGGATTAGATATCATTGGGGAAATAACTCCACAATCCTCCAAACAACATAAGTATATCCTTACTGCTACTGATTACTTTACTAAGTGGGTTGAAGCAATTCCGTTAAAGACAACAAACTCTAAAGGAATTATAGAATTTATAGATCAATTCATCATTACCAGGTTTGGTGTCCCAAATGCTCTTATTTTTGATAATGCGTCTTATTTATCTGGAAATGTCATGTTTGAGTTTGCTATTAAAAGAGGATTTAAATTGAAATATTCTGCAACTTACTATCCCCAGGGTAATGGTCTAGCAGAGTCTACCAATAAAAATCTACTCAAAATCATTAAGCAAACTATTGAACAAAATCATCAAAACTAGCACAAATCTTTAATATTCGCACTATGGGCTGATAGAATAATGCGGAAGGCCTCTATAGGTACTTCTCCATTCATTCTTGTATATGGGAAAGAAGCAGTACTACCGACCAATCTAGCTTCCTTCTCTAGCCCTAGTTCAGTTTATTGAAGAAAGCCCCTCTTCTTCTATCCAACTCAGACATGATCAAATTTTAATATTAGAAGACGAGAGACAAAAAGGCCAAAATTACTTAGGTTAAACATCAACAGATAATCAAGTCATCATTTGATTCAGCTTCGTCTAGTTCTAAACAGTTGCAGGTTGGTGATCTAGTTCTGAAATAGGACAAAGCCCATGAGGATAAAGGTAAACACACCAAATTCCAAAAGATGTGGCTTGGACCATTTGAGATCAGCGAGAAGATAGGCCATTCGAAATTCATATTACAAGATCTATCAGTAAAGAGGGACTCTCTTCTTGTTAATGGCCTCATCTTAAAGAAATTCTTCAATTGAGGAGGTAACCCCTTCTCTTTTAATTTCAGTAGGATTTGCAGTTTTAAGGACCATTAGGAAATAAAGTTGTAAAATAGCTTCTATTGGCATTTGCTATATTGAAAATTTGCTCGAAAGAAGTACTTTTAATATTTACTTTTGAAAATAGAAGCCTTAAACAAAAGGGACAATTTCTAGGAAATTAGGTATATTCACATTCTGAAAACCCCATTTTATTTTTGTGAAATCTTCTCAAGATTTAGAAGTACTGTAAATCATTTTAATGTTTTCAAACTGGCCACAAAAGGGTTATCAATATCAAAACAGAAACTGATTCAATCTTAGCATCTTCAACTCTTACCTTGTCATCCATTTTCTCTTAAGGAGAAAATTGTCCATTCCATTCATCCAAGTTTATGATTACTCAGAGTGTAATTCTAAAATATTTCGTATAAAGATAAGTGGTCTTATCACAAGCCTTCTTACCATGATCATTGGGAAATAGTCTAACCGAAATTACCAACACTGCATACCAAAACAGGGTAATGGCTTATAAACATAAGACAAGGGGTCTCATCATGAGCCAACTTGTTCAATTAGATTACAACCAATGAATGGCATTGTCAAATAGCTGGCAACCAAACCAGGACAATGGCTTTTTATCTTACAAAATAATGGAAAAGAAAAGAAATAAAAAATTTGAAAACATATTTTGAATTCATTCTTTTAATCATGCTCTGAGATGGGAGGGGTCATGGACAATCAAATGGTTAAAATGTATCCTTGTCGAAACTATGAACATTTGATGGCAGCAGAGGCTCTACCTATGACAAAGGAGTCAATCAAAAAGGCTAAGTTGGAAAGGTGTTTTGTTTTATCATTATCAACCAATAGAGGCCAATTTAAAACTTAGAATGTATTTAATTTTAACGAGAGAAGAAATTAGCAAAAAGCATGCTTTTATTATATTCAGAATGTATGTACATATTTATTTATATTAGAATTTTCCTTTTTGATAAGATATCTATGTAAAGAAAGTTCAAATATTCTAATATTTTTCAGAGATAATTATTTCTCCCAGCGAATTGCCAATTGTTGTGCTATACAACAACCCCCCATTTCATAAAATTTTACTTTAGGAAACTACCATATGAAATGGGTCCCTTTTAGATTAAATTGGTATTAACTTATCATTCCTGTAAAGGTCTGGAAACAAACGAAACATTATAAAACCCTTTGAGTTAATAAATAATCGGTCTTATAATAAAAATGAATAATTCTTTATTATTGCGATAAAGCGATCGCAAGATCGCATATCGCAATAACAAAGGATGCATAACAAAGACCCATTGATTCTCCCCGACGCGACAAGCGCGAATAACCATCGGTTATCAGGAAAACAAACAACAAAAGGCCCTTCTCCTTGCTCCAATGCGATATCACTATCGGCAATCGGGGAATGCGATATGAATATAACAAAACTCTTCTCCTTAAAGCTCCCGATGCGAGTTAAGCGATATTGCTATCGGCGATCGGGGATTCCACAATAACTTAAATAAAACTGCCCAAGGCTTCTTCCGATCGCCGATTGCGATAAAGCCAAGCGCGACTTTCGAAAAGGATTGATATGGCTTCAGCATATTATATTAATTATTATTAAAAGCCTTTTCTCTTCCCGATAGTGATTCACTTGCGCCCAACCGCCAAAAAATCAAATCCACGCTTAAATAGACTATTCGAAAAATAAAGGATATAATGAGAATTTAAATGATTGACAGGTTTAAACAACTAATTAATGGAGCCTTATGATAAAGTTCCATTATTCATTGATTGGCACAATTCTTCCATGCTTGGTTTTCGCCATCTATTCTCCGCATTACATTCATTTTATCTCTTGTGCAGAGCTTTTCCACAGTAGCGAATTCAGACCAAATGGGGAAGAAATCTAAGAAATCTAGAACAGCTTCAGCTTCTGCTGTAAGACGACAACATGCTGCCGATCTGGGACCAAGCAAAAAAGGATTAATCTCAGATACCACATGTCTTGGCCTCGGTAATACTACTTGGCAGAGCATTTACAACCTGGTTGAAGCCGAGGAACCTCTGCAAACATCGGTACAAGCTACAGCAGGCTCAAGCCGGAAATCTGATGCTACTCTAAAAGATTTGGCTGATTCCTACCTGCACAGGAAAGTGGCTTGAGAGAAAATTCTTCCATATACAAATGTGGTGAGATGGACCATTAAAGAAATTCCAATCACAAACAAAACATTCTACATTATTGATGGGAGAGTATTCGGTTCATTTCAGCCTAATGATTTGAGACAAATGTACCATTTGCCCGAACTAGAGAAGAAGTATAATAAAGCATTCCTACAGAAGTTTAGAGATGAAAATGAAACTGAGTCAGAGCCTATACGGGAATGGAGACAGAACCCGATGAAACACAAACATGAGTCTTCGGGTAAGTACTTCGTCGATTCCTTGTGTTCTCCTTAATGTTATGCTGGAGCTATGATGTGTCGAATGTGGGGATTGCATGATTCTTCAAAATTTTCCATAGAGATGGTATCTTTGATGGAAGCAGCATGTAATAGTGAAATCATGGATTGGGCGAATATATTATCGGATAAATTAGCAATAGCTATTCTTAACTTCAGAAACAAATCCCGTGTTACTGATTGATTCTTCCCTCCATTTTACTTTAGTGCCTACATTTTAGACACCCTTTGTTTTAATTTTGAGTTTCCTGTGTTAGGGTGGAGATGGACTCCACAGGACCCCATGCCCATTCATATCTATCACCAAAAATTATGGAAAGCTCATTATAAACACCACGTATATCAAGTCTACAATGGATTCATGCTACTATTTACTATGCAATTTTTTATAGACCTGCTCCTAAGATCTCCTCTCAAGCCGACATTGAATTGAAAGCCTTAGGAACCTGGTTCGGAGAAGAAAAATTCACTTATGTAAGAGTTTTCGGCAGTCAGGCCAAGCCTCATATCCTCTCCTTGTATATACTAGACAAACTATTAGCTCGAGAGATAGCATATTAGCTTACAACCGCATCGGCTACAAAGACTCTCAGGAATTCAAAGAAACAAGTCTGGCCTCCTTTTCCTCCAAGGTGAGGCGTCTATACTCTGCGTGATTATAAACATGCAGAGAAAGAGGCGGAAAATATTAATATACTAAATCTCGCCACTCTGCCTAAGAGATGCTTTGATCCGAAAAAGGTCATCTATAATGTTCTAGACTAGGCCAAACTCACTAAATTTGAACATAAGGAAGATGAGTTTGATGACATGTTCTCCTCGGCTGAGTCCATATTTTAGGTGCAAGAGATAGCTAAAATGAGATACCATGACGACGGGTTAGTTGAACTTAACAAACTTAGAGAGCATAGGTTGCAAACTCTACCTCTAGATTTTTTAGTCACTGCCCCAATGATACAATCAAGCGAGCCTGAGCAGCAGCTTACCAACGAACCTCCTACTACATTCGAAATCTTTGAAGAAGTCCAAAGAAGAGAACAGGAGGAACTCCAGAGGTTAGAACAGGAAGAGGCAAAGAGGAAAGAACAAGAGGAAACACAGAGGAAGGACAGAGAGGAAGCACAAAAGAAAGAACAGGAGAGAATACGTGAGGAGGAATAGAAAAGGCAGCGGGAGTAGAGTAGCAAGGAGGTGAATGTCGACACTCAGATTGACCCAAGATTGCTGCAGGAAGGGCAACAATTTGATTCAATTATAAGCAATCTTGAGAGCTCAAGGGATGTCGATACATCCAAAGCGGCCGATACACATGATACAACATCAAAAGAGGTTCCAAGCAAAGGAACCAGCGGTCTACCCCCGACTACAGAATTAGAAATAATTCCCAAGGATCCTTCGGATCAAATTATTTTGTAGGTGGAGGATATTCCTCCATTGGATGTTTTCTATAGCCCAAAACACGAGGCTGTAATAAAGCGACAACGGAAAAGGAGAAGGATTGATCAACCTTCCCTATTCCCTGAACAAACAATAACAGCCAATGTAGTGTGGAAGGAAGAATTCGACCCCTCTGATGACCTGAAAAAGTTGTCCCAATATGCTGGTGCCTATTCAGCAACCACCATGGACAAGGCATCAGAGTTAAGCAATTTGTTGAAAGAAAAGGATCAGGTGATCGCTTCACTACAAACACAGCTATCAGAGGCACAACAGAAGGCAGAACAACTATAACAACAACTGTCCACGCAGCAATAGTTAAATAACCAACTAAACAAATAGTTGCATGAAGGGAAATAGAGGGCAGATTCGGGAGTGATTCAAAGATAGAAATAATTATCGGAGGAATTAGAAAAATTGAGGCCAATGAATGAACATATGGTAAAAAACAAAATATGAGCAAATTGCTCAATTATCAGCTCAAGTAGAGAAGTTCAAGAGTCTTCCCCAGCCTGCCTATTTCAGAGCAGAGGAAATGCAGATTAATAAGGCACTAATAACAAAAATAAGATTGTTGTGTCATCAAATTGCCCAAGTTGAACCTCTGTGCGACATAAAAACATCTATAATAGACAAATCAGTTGATGCCAGGCAGGATTTAGAGCAAGCCGATGAGACTTTAACGGATTTTCTTACTTGGTAGGTCACTGATGAGGGACAGGAAGCAAACTTGCCTAAAATATTAGAATCCCATAAAGAAATTATATTCATGGAGTGGCAGTCCCAATTAATGAAAGCAGAGAGAGCGGTTTCTAGATGCAAATTATCTACGAACAATTTGATTGACTTTATTAACAATACTCTCTATTTATCTAACATGATCTCTCAATGTACACTAGGTAAATTATTATCAGCCAAGACATTGGAGCAATCATGTTACCAAGAGCTTGAAAAGAATGGGAGATTGATCTCAGGAATTAAAAGTTTAACTCGGGACACCTATTGGTTATTCGTAGTAAAATGATATAGCCAGAGAGCCGCCCTCAAATGCCTAACAGATGCAATCGGGTGTATCATTCCCGATATACACGATGACACCTATGCTGCTCAAATCAGTTCTCGTCTCAGCTGCCCTCAAGAAGTGGAACTAATGCTGGCAATATGCCAACTCGGGACAAAAGGCAAACAGCCAGAGTGATGAATCATGCTGCCGATTACGAGATTGCTGTGGGGAGATATTCGAGATCGGGTTATACCAATTTAGTAGCATTTTAATTTTGTAGTTTGTTAGCTTAGTTTAGTACTTATAGACCCTTTCATGTATTTAGAAAGGGTCGTAAGTTTTTGTATATGACTTAAGCCTGAAGTTGCACTACTGTACTTCAGGCATATTCTTTTATGAAAACTGGACCAATTTTTCTAAATTTTGATAATGAAGCTTTTATGTGGATGTGGACTACTGCCTTTATTTAAAAGTATTTTTGAGTCGGAAGAAGGAATTCAAATTGCGATTGACATTGGGAATGATTTGCAGCTCATGTGGTACTATTATCTATGTCTTAATTTATTCTTTTTATGTGAATTGTTGTTTGATCATTCTTGCTATTATTGAATATATGAATGTGTTTTAACAGTAGACTTTATACTTTCCACTACTGGATGTTTATAATTTTCTATTCTTCTAATCATGCATGTATCAGTAATATAAAAAGAGAAGTGTAACAATGTTTTATTAATTACTTCGTTCAACTATTTGAACGAAGCAATTATTATTTAAATGAATGTCTTTGTTTATTGAATAGTGTCATCTATATGCCTATCAACGAACACAGAGCACCAAACATTGCACTTAAGAATAGAAGCTTCCCAGGATAAAATAGTAATTTACATTTTCGCTCATAGAATAAGTCCTCCATTCATTATCACTTATTAGAAAACCAATCATTCATCCACCCCCTTTTATTCATTACTGGGAAACTGGTCCCATTATATCCAGTCAGAGCCACCATCCCAAATGAAAAAGGAGTTGTATTAAGGTCCGGACCGGGTGGTTATCCCCCGATGTTGATGTAACAGTTTTCGTGGCATCAACAGATACATAAGGTTCATTACTAGTGAACATTTCTTCAGGAGTTTTGGAACCCAATGTTTGATGGGGGCGTCAATTTTGTACATATATGACAGTGTTTGCAGCTTCGATCCATAGAAACTTTGGAAGTCTTTGATCATGAAGCATAGCATGAACGACTTCCATAATCATACAGTTCTTCCATTCCACCACACCTTTCCTTAATGCCAGCCTCTTTACAAAATTCATGAAACTCATTAGATTCATATTCAGTCCCATTATCAGTTTTTAAGATCTTGATCTTCTTTTCGGTTTGATTCTCGATGAAGGCTTTGAAGTGTCGAAACCAGGAGAACACTACATCCTTATTTTTTAAGAAGTATATCCAAGTCTTATGAGAATAGTCATCTATAAAAGTGGGGTAATATGAATATCCTCCCAAGGAGTTCACAGGCATCATACCAGATATGTCTGAGTGAACTAATTGCAATATATTAGAGGTCTTACTTTGGCTTGAGGTGAATGGTCCCCTTTTTAGCTTTTTTTTGGCACATCCGGGACATACACCTTCTTGGTCTATTCTGAACTCGGGCATCCCAGTCATCATTTTTCTTACATCAGGTAGAGCTTTATAATGAAGGTGAGCAAACCTCTAATGCCATATTTTGGACTGAAGAGATGTGTCACAAGACATCATGCCTATCAGACTTCCTCCGACCTAATATAATGAATCAACTTGAAACCCAAGAGTGAAGGCATCTTTAATATTGTTTTCCCATGCATGTACCTTGCCATTGCTAAAAGCCACCTCGTAGCCTTTGTCTTCCATTGCCGAAATGGAAACCAGGTTCCTTTTGAGATTAGGTACATATAATACATCCAGTCTATCGTAGATTTCCTTGGAGGTGTTTAGTTCAAAAACATAGGCCACCAAGCGCTTGTTAATAGAGCCCTGGATGATATTATTTGCTTTCACTTCTTCAGATTTCCATTTGTTCCTGGTAGTAGTGGATGCATTTGATGGAGGCTCAATAATATTGCCTCTCACATGGTCCAACACTTCTTGATTTCTAAAGACAGATCGAGAGACATCTTCCATCTGTCATAGTCAGAATTTTCATGGGCTTATATTTGGCGAGGAAGAGTGTTGAGGACCCCATCATTCTTTTTAGATAGACTTGCCAACCTTCTCTTTGGTGATTTCTATTACTCTTGCTTGGGCTTTATCTTCACTTCAGCTCTGATACCATGTTAAATTATGGTATGTTCTATGCTTAGAGCAATTTACTTATCTTTCTTATTATTATCCAGAGATTAGCAATCACATGTACATAAGTGAAGTGCAGATAGAACATTAAACGATCAACAAAAAAACAAGCCAAGACAAGAGACACAAGATGTGGCAGCTAGCCAAGGGAAAACCCCAATATGGGGAAACCCTTTGATCAAATCTTCTTTTATCAGCATCAGCGAAATCAACCTCATCGGCATCAGCGACACTAGTATCATTGGCATCAGTGGCATCAGTATCATTGGCATCAGAAAAATCTATATCATCAGCATCAGCATCATCGGTATTAGCAACATCAATATCATTAGCATCAGTGGCATCAGCGGCATCAATATCATCAGCATCAGCATCATCAGCATCAACATCATCATCCCTAAACTAGGGCAGTCAATATCTTCCAAACCGGAGGTCAGATCACCTTGATTCCTGTGCCAAAAATTGTGGATTTCCAAGGAGAGTCAACTTCACCTATTGTGTAGTTAGGAGAGAGATAATACTGGTCAATGTTGGTCAAAGTTCCAATCTGCAATTTGTAAACGCTTAGAAAACTACGTCCTTTCTTCCCACATGTGAGAGAGAGACCTATCTACACAGGAGAGAGAGAGAATATTTTCTATGTAGAAGAGAGAAAGAGATGGATGAGAAGTGTGTGTCCAAATGAGGAGGAGACATCTTGCATTTATATGCAAACATTGATGATGAATAGATGTGTTTGTTGGGCTTCTAAGCCTACATAAGTTGCTGGTTGACAATTTGTCCATAATCAAAATAAATTCATATCTCTATAAATACTTATCGGAATTGGATGATATTTAGATCAATCATACACCTCTCAAGGAGAGAAATCTAGATAAAATATTATCAGCCATGAATAAGGTGATCCTCATTGACTTTGTCCCTTGTTTGCAATTTTAACACTCCCTCTCAACTAGGGAGAACTCCATCTGCAATTCGTCTGACCGTCGCTACTATTCATCCGTCAAATGCACTGGCCTTAACAGCTTGACCCTTGCTCTTCTTTTCTCTACTCTGTTTAGCTCTACCTTGCTATGCTTTTCTCTACCTTGCTATGCTATGCTCTACCTTGATATGCTCTGCTCTGCCTTGCTATGCTCTACTCTGCCTTGCTATGCTCTCCTTTGATCCATTCTACTTTGCTCGAACTATGAAGAAGAAGAAGTGATCGAGGATGTATCATACCATCTTCCACTGACCCAAAGTTAGTCTCAAAGTGTGTGCCACTGGTCCTAGCCCAGTCCTCTACTGAGCCGAAGTCAGTGTCATAGTGGGGACCACTCTCACTGGTCCTAGACCAGTGTCATTGATCCTAGATCAATGAAGGTCATCCTAGCATAGGGATTACGTTAGATACAACGATGCATCCATCAGTACTACTATGTGGTGAGCACTAGTATTGTAGCAATAATGCAACAAATCCTGGGGCTTCCTACTTTACTTTTATCAACTTAATAGTTCGTAATAAACTAGGAAGCAACATTGCTCTATGCACAAGTACTAGCTCTTACTGCACGGTGTCACTTGGTCAACTGGCGCAAGATCACTAGGAGCTGAAGCCAACTTCTATGAATTTCATAAGAAGCTTTATATGTGATGAAAGAAAGAAAATCTTACTCTACAGAGGCTATTCTACTTGCAGAAAGAGAAAGAAGACTAGAATGTAAAGCAACCCTAGCAAACCCTAATTTACCAACTAACCCTACTTTTGCAGAAAGGGAAATGAAAACCTATGAAATGAATGCCATTACCTAGTGAGGAAGTAATCTACATCTATTCAAGCTATTTCTAGAAGGAAATGAGAAAAAAACATCTTTTTGGGTTTTAATGTATTTTATGCAAAATTGTCATGCTTGTAATTTATTTGTTTATGGATATGGTAGTGATTAGGTGGCGAGGGAGGTTGACTTTGGGATTTTCAGAGGTGTATAAAGGTGTGGATGGGTCCTAGGAGTCCTCTGGAAACCTTCTAGAGGCTTTCCCTACAATCAGACTTCAAAAAGTCACCTATAGGAAATTCTACAGGAGCCTACGGGGGTCTACAGGAGGATACCGAGGGCTGTTTTAGAGGTTTTAAAGGTGGTAATATGGTTGAAAGGGTAGCTAAAGGCTAGAAGGACGTTTTAAAGTGTCTGAGGTTCATCAAGGAGGATTAGGGAAGGGAATGATGGTTGGACTTGTTCAAGGGACGAGAGGAAAGTTTATGAGAAAAGTGCAGTAAATTAGGGCAGATTTATGAAGGGTTGTGAATGACCTATCGAACATGTAGCAAAAAGAGATGGTGATAGCTTATTTATTGACTTATTATGAGTAGAGATGTACTACAAGAGAGCTGCAAATCAAACTCTGAAACTGAGTAAGCAGAGAGACTAGCTACACGAAAAAAACAGAACTGTACCTCATGTTAACCTAAATTCTTATCTAGGAAAATAAAATCTTGAACAATGTTGTATGGAAAGGAAAGAATGGAAAGAGATTTATTGGAGAAATATAAATGAGTGTGGAAAAATGGATCTGAAGCAAATCATTAACCTCTAAATCAAACTATAACAACAGAAATTGCATGGAGAAGGAAACACTATGTTTTTGTGGTAGCAAGAGGGTCTTGACCTCAGCTCATGGTCCTAAAGGGAGGAAAGGAGGTCAAGGCTCTGTTTATGGCCTTTTTGTATCTTTCTCTTATCATTATTTAACCTAATTCAGCAAACTAAAATGGAAACATCTATGTAAATCACCAAAAGCAACCTAGTCTAACCAAGAAAGAAATCTATCTAACTACAACTAATTCATAAACTGCAACAAACATACAAATACAAAACAAGAGGTGCTAGAAAGCTTGGGTTGGGCTCTAACCCAAGAGCTTCATCCCTCTGAGGTAACTCAATGCTAGCTCATAAAACATTTCATCTTTGTTATCAAAATAATAGTCACATTACATGAAACTGTCGACAAAAGTAAGCTCGAAATGAGTTGAGCAAAAGCTGCAACAAAAGTGTGAAAATTTGACTAACATCCAACAACCTAATGAGACCCTAGGCCTCTCTATTTATACAAATAGATCTCCCAACAGCTCCCCTAAAATCAAAGAGGCTTGGCTCCCAAGACTTGAGATAGACAACAATTATTCTTCACTTGCTCGGCTGCTCCTTTGATGCATTGATGTGGCTTCTTGTGCTCTGAGCTTTCTGAAGGATGATTCAGAGGAGGGAGCCATAAATGAGGGGCACACCCTCCTACAAATCCTCTCCCTTGTCTTCTTCGAATATTTGCTACCAAATGCTCATTAAACCTTTTACTTTGTCTCCAAAATTGACCAAAAATCTGGATTAAGTACACATTAGAATTCATGGCATAGTGACTAACCCAACTCACTCTATTAGCATAAATATAATAAAGAACATGAAATAGAATAATGAGAATGGTGGATTAAGCTAAGTTAGGAGGCAAAATGAGCCCATATAATTACCCATTTCTATGGCTCATCATCACCCCCTACTAAAAGTGTTTCTCATCCTCTGAGAACCTAATCCATCTCTTCATATTTAATAGCCCTTATGGCCTCCCTAACATCCCATGCTTCTGATGTGAGATCCTCTTCTTTATCATGGAATCCTACCTTTCTGTCCACTTCTTCTCACTACTATTTTTCTTCTTCCTCTTTTCTGCTCTCTAGTAGTCCTAACAGCAGTGGGGGACTTAGTTTGAGGCCAATCCAATTGACCTTCAAACTTTGCATAGAGTGCTTGTACAGTGGCACACTCAATGCTTCTTTCATCCTGGTTGGGGAGTGATACTCTATGATTTGCAAACTATGTGGCAGTGTATCTCCTCATATAAGCATGAATACAGTCATCTCCAATCAATCTTTCCATGTCCTCAAAATGTGCAATGGCCTAAGCTTGATCGTTGACCTATTTAAGAGCAGTTTGAGGACAATTTACAAGTAGCTAGTGGGTGCTAATGATAGCCATAGGGTCTTATAGATCTTCTCTAATCATGAGGGGTTCATTTTGTTCTTTTTCCATCAACTTCTTGATTTCTATTGCCCGTTTCTCCTCATGACTCATCCATGATGCCATGGCCATCAGCTGAAAGTACCCTAACCTAGCATTGGGGTCCCATAGGTTCATATCAGTTAGGGCCATGTTATGCAAATAGAACTCTGCTATCTTTGCCTTGCCCTCTGCTGAACTGTGGTCATATAGGTCCATGAACCATCTATAATCCTGAAAAATCATGGTGCCTCTCTGTGCCAAGGTCTTGATCAGAAACTGTAGCCACTGGTCTTTGAGGTATACTCCATATGATTTTTCTGGTGTCCTGCACTTTAGTGCCTCCATATTCTAGCTAGCCATGCATGCCAATTGTGTTTCCCTTTCTTGCAGTTGTTTTCTTAACATTTCAATTTCTGCTTCCAACTGAGATCTTCTAATTGCTTATGTATGTCTTACAGTGCTTAACTCCTTACCCATTTCTCTAAGCTTGCTTTCCATGTGGCCAATATCTTCCACCCCTTTGGACTTGGCAATCTGCATCCATCTATGGCTCCTTACCATTTCTTTTTCTAGTTCAAAGAAAAGTGGGACTGCAAATTTCCATGGAATAATTTTCCCCCCTTCAAGAAGGTTGTAATAAGAGCCCAAACTAGGTTGGGGGTCAGGTTCTTGTGTCTCTGCTATTTCATCCTTCCCCTTGGTCTACTCTTCTGCCCCTTTCTCAAGTTTTTCAATCTCCTTTAGCTTTGTTAGGGTCTCATGTAGAGTATTCTATGCCTCCTATAGGACTGCGTTTGAATACTCTAGTTTTATTCTTTCCTTCCAAGTGGAATATCTAGGACTTCCTATTTCATAAGTGATGGGTGTTTTGGACGGAGATTATTCCCTTTTGATACTAGGGTAATTTTCAATTATGATAAGCTCTTTTGAGGATGGTTGTGGCTTCCTCGTTTTTATCCTTGTGCTTTTTTGAGCCCTGAAATACATTGATGGTTTCCTTTTACTCTTTTGTCTGGGTTTAACTAGGGTGTTGAGGCCAACAAGAACAAATGTTTCCTCCCTTTCTGGTGTCTCAGAAACACTTCTATCTTCTTTGCCCCTTTTTCCTCTTCTATTGTCTTTTCTGCCTCTACTAGCTTTGTTTCCTCTAGTTCTGTTTTGGTTTCCTTCTCATCTTGTTTAGTTTCTTCCTTCTCCACTTTAGTCTTTTTCTTCTCTGCTTTAGTCTTTTTCTCCTCTATTTTAGGTTCTTCCTTCCCTGTTTTGGTGTCCTCTTCCTCTATATTGGTTTTCTCCTCGTCTTCCCCTTTTTGTTCTCCCCCCTCACTTTCAGAAGGATTGAGGTCATATGTGAGGGCTTTTATATCTTCTCTAGTCATATTTCTGAAGATTTCCCAGCCTATGGGGATTGTGAAGGTGTGAAGGGCTTCTTACACTAATAGTTTAATCAACCCATGGTGAGTCAACTGATCTAGACTTCCTGCCTTCAACTTAATGCTGGATTCTATAAGGGATTATAGGAGAAAATAGGGAATGTTGAGTTTTTGAGGTGTGGGAGTGTCCATGCCATACCTCAGCTCATGGAGAAGTCTAAAATGGTAGCCATAAACTATGCTATACCTCCCTTCACATGAAATTTACTTGATGATTTGGTAACTAGCCTCATCCCAAAGGTAAGGTATGCTTGTTCTTATAATGCCATTTTTGTCTTCTATAGGGTGTTCATTTGGTTGGAAGAAGGTTTTCTTGGCAACTTGACCCAATGGCTTTTCATCATTGGTCCAGGTAATAAATTATGGGGTGATTTCCATGGTGAGACCTCTGAAAGTAATAGTGACATGGGTCTTTAAGTGGGGTACTAAAGCAAGGGCAAAATCCTGAGCCATTTCTTCATCAAACCCTCAAAATTTTTCGAAAAATGGCATCCAATTTGCCCTGGTGAAAATGGCTACCACCTTGGGATGTTCATGGAGCCTGACTGAATTTATGGGTTCCTTCCTCATGAATCCCCCTGTCATTTTTCTTATGCCCCTTTTGAACTCCCCAAGTAGAGATAGAGACATTTTTTTTTAAGAAATAGGACACAGAGAAAAATTGTGTTTTTTTAAGAAAATAGACAGAAATGTTTTTATGGAATTCCTCTCCTTCTACAGGCTCAATTCCTTCTTAAAATTATGTCATTCCTTGCACATATTAATATTCAAGGTGGGTCCATACAAAACCTACCTCTTCAAGCTAGAATTTGAGCAAAAACTCTGTGTTTCCTTCTTAAAAACTACTTATTGCCCCTCCTGTAGAATTGGTTGTAGGTGCTCTTGTAGAACCCGTTCCTATAGAACCTGTTACTACTCCTGTAGGACTCCGATAGGGGGAGGATGGCCAAAAATGATAGAGAACGATCGTTTCAAGGCCATGGAGGTGGTATAGAGCTTGCTGCAGCTAAGTGGATGATGATGATGTTGGAAATAATACTGAGAGGGGGGGGTGAATCAGTATTATCAAGTCAGTAAAACTTTTTCTTTTTCATACTCAGATTCATATACGCGACTTCGGTTAAGGATATCTGCGTATATACGCGACTGTGATAAAGGCAACCAGCGTACATGCAGTAATCTTATGTTCAGTTAACTTATCTTCAGTAAATGCATCAGAACATTATTAACCATATTAACAGTAATCAGGTGCAGTAAACAGAACAGATCATCACACATAAAGAGCAACATGAACACCATGATATAAGGTGGAAACCCAATGTGGGTGAAAACCACCTGCTGCAATTTGTTTCTATCTTCCATTAATAAGAAACTTCTTTTACAATGTACTGGTGCAGTCCTTTACCAGTACGCAGGCTTCTCCCTGCAGAAGGCTACAACCTTCTTA